>SZWC01001954.1:189907-204666 GCA_023375785.1 Penium margaritaceum | reverse complement strand
GGAGAAATATCCAAAAAGGTCCTTGGTCTTAGGATTGCCTTGTCAGAGTGTGCTGACTAGGATAAAGGTACCTCTCCTTACTTTTTAGGTGAGGTGAGATCCTTGTGTGCTAGCCATGGACACATGGCGATTCTCCATGGGTTTGTGGGTTATGTGACCACTAGGAGTGTGCCATGAGAGCATTCTCTAGCTCTCTAGGTCGTGTGTGAGTGGTCAGCCTGATTGCTAGGCTGATTTCCTCCCTTGTGTGAGATTATGGATTCTAGTGTGTGAGCCTTAGCCTCCATGGCTAAGTGGTGTGGCTTGTGAGGGCTGACTTGCCCAAGCTCTAGCTCTATATGTACTCCATCATTTTGAGTGATTGAACAACCATTCTTCAGCACAAGTGAAGCCCTTCCAATCACACATGCTCGCTGCTCCAAGGCTCCCTCTCTCCTCCAGATCCAACAACGAGGTCGGCCAGGGCTACACTCTTCTCTATGAGTAAGACTGTCGCCTTGTGATGACCATAACTCTCTTGTTTCTTTCTCAAATTTAAAACGTGGCACATGCAAATTGTAATATTTTTCCTCAGCTTTCCATTGGTGCAAAAATATTTGAAATCCATCGTTTGGGTGAAACGCCGTTTTCAAGCTGGCTGGTCTGAGTTGGAGTAGGAGCAGAAGCATACCCTGTTTACAAGAGGACATATCTTTCAACATCCCCTGTTGATGACCCTGTTTTATGGGTCCATCTGAAAGCTTTTGAGCTGAATTTTCCAATGGTGGGCTGAGCTACTACTGTCCATTTTCTGTCATACAGATTTCTGGTAGAAGTAGCAGCAGAAGCAGGGGTAGCGCCGCCATCCAAGGGCAGCGCTGAGCATCATCAAGGCTCAAAATGGCAGCAGCTGGCGTTGTAACAGTAGCCCAGCCTTTGGAGAGGCTGGAGGGATGCGCCAACTTCATGTTTTGGAAGATCTGTACCCGCCTCTTTTTGGAGGAGAGGAGCTTGTGGGAGGTGGTGAGTGGCAACGAGCCGGCTCTAGTTCCACGGGTGCCGCAAAAGGATGCAGCTGATGCGGGTTCTTCTGCAGCTATACCAGCGACGTATGAGGAGTGGAAGAAGAAGGACAGGCAAGCCTACAGGTTGCTTGTCAACACCATCTCCAACCCGCATCTTCAGTATGTGAGTAACAAGGCTACTGTAAAGGAGGGGTGGGACACGTTGTGCAAGAAGTATGAGAGCAAGGATCCTGCATTCCTCATGCTTTTGGAAGAAAAGATGATGGCGCTGAAAATGCAGGGTGGTGAAGGGATGGAGGCGTATGTAGACAGGGCAAAGGAGCTGGCGAAGCAGCTGAGAGTGGCCGGAAACCGTGTGGAAGAGACGCGCTTCATCCTCCTCTTGCTGAGGGGACTCCCAACCAGCTACGACACGGTGCGAGAGACGTTGGAGTGACAGCCGACTCTCGACCTCGACTTCATCTGCACGCACTTGGTGCAGGTGGAACTGCATCGCAATGTAGCAAAGCGCAATGGCGGCAGCAGCAGTAGTGAAGCATCTTTCATGGCCATGGGCTCACACAACCAGTAGCAGCAGCAGTCCGGGCAACAGAGAGGCAAGAAGAAGGGCAAGTGCCACTATTGCCAGAAAGAGGGGTACTAAAAGAAAGAGTGCTTTAAGTTCAAGAGGATCTCATCTCACCTAAAAAGTAAGGAGAGGTACCTTTATCCTAGTCAGCACACTCTGACAAGGCAATCCTAAGACCAAGGACCTTTTTGGATATTTCTCCCATCAGGTCTTGACCCTGGACCTCTTGCCTTTTTCTTTTCTCAGGCTAAAGCATGGAGCCATCACCCATGGCCTCCCAGACATCGACGGTCCATGACCCCCAAAACTTTGAAAATTGATATCTCCCAATCCGACCGTTGGATCGGCCTCAAACTTGGACCGTAGATATTTTGCCACATGATCTTTCCAATGGTGAAGTGGGATCGGCAATCAGAGCAGGCATCTGGTACTTTCCTGAAACTTGCTCCTATGGACCTGAAATTGAGCCGGATGGCTCCCTTTCCAACAATCTCCCACTTTGCCGCAGTCAGAGTGGGCTGAGTCCACATGCCTTCATGCAGAACTGCTGCTTCTCATGGGTCACTGGCTTGGTGCAGAAATCAGCAACCTGCTTGCTGGTTGGAGTAAACTCCAGCTTGATAGCACCCTCCTGCACCATGTGCCTGATGAAGTGATATGCGATGTCAATGTGCTTGGTGCGTGCATGGTGCTCAGGATTCTTGGCGAGTATGATTGCGCTCTGGTTGTCGACGCACATAGGAACAGGAACTGCTGCACTTGCACTCATCTTCGCCATGAGACGCTGAAGCCAAACTGCTTCCTTGGCTCCAAAGCTAAGAGAGACGTACTCAGCTTCTGTGCTTGAGGTGGCCACGACCACCTGCCGCTTGCTGCACCAGCTGATGGCATCTCCATTCATGAGAAACACATGTCCAGAGATGGATTTGCGAGTCTCAGGGTTTGAAGCCCAATCTGCGTCTGTGTAGCCGATGATGCTATTGTCGTTGCCGTTGAAGGTGATGCCGATGTTGGCGGTTCCAGCAAGGTAGCGGAAGATCCGCTTCACTACCTTCTGGTGCTCAGGGCCGGGGTTAGCCATGTGCTGGCTCACAGCGCTCACAGCCGGTGCGAGGTCCGGCCTGGTTGCCACTATCAGGTACATGAGACTGCCGACGGCGCTCTGGTACTTCTGCCGCTCAGCTGCATCTGCTTCTCCACTGAAGCTCATGAGGTACTGCCGCGTCTCTAGCGGCGTGCCGATGGGTTTGGTCTCTGCCATGCCGAACCACTGTAGGACGTCCTTGATGTAGCAACTCTGCTGCAGCGAGAGAGAGCATGATTTGCGGTCATGCGTGATCTGGATACCGAGGAAGTATGACGCCTCCCCGAGATCAGACATCTGGAAGCGCTCCTGCATGGCCTCCTTGAACTCATGCAGTGCAGACATGCTGTTGGAAAGGAGGAGCATGTCATCCACATAGACAATGATGATGAGGATCTCATGCTCATGCTGCCAACGATACACGCTGTAGTCACACTCGCTGCGCTCAAACCCCATGCACTGCAACGCCGCATCTAACTTCTGGTTCCAAGCACGCGACGCTTGCTTGAGGCCGTACAGCGACTTCAACAGCTTGCAGACCAGGTGCTCCTGGCCATCCATGACGAACCCCTCCAGCTGCTCCATGTAGATCTCCTCCTCCAAATCACCATTCAAGAATGCCGTCTTGACATCCATGTGGTGAACCTCGAAGTCCTCAGCTGCTGCATAAGAGAGGAGCGTGCGCACAGAGGCAAACTTTGCAACGGGGGCAAAAGTTTCTGTGTAGTCGATGCCCTCCTGCTGCGAGTAGCCCTTGGCGACCAGCCTCGCCTTGTACTTTTCCAGGTTACCATCTGCTCCCCGCTTCTTCTTGAAGACCCACTTGCACTTGATCACTTTACGTCCAGGTGGACGCTCAGTCAGCTCCCACGTGCCGTTGTCCAGCTGCGAGTGTATCTCTTGTTGTACAGCTTGCGCCCAATCTGCTGCATCCGGTGCAGCCATGGCCTCCTTGTATGACGTTGGCTCATCTGAATCTGCTGCAACTGCAACGTTCATCTGTTCTGGTTTCTGCAGCATCCAGAAATAGCCGCGCTCACCAGGCTTGTAACGCACCCTAAGAGGGTACCTCCGACCTGGAGCTGGAGCGTTAGCAGGCGCCTGACACGGTGCGGCTGGCACAACTGCTTCTGGTGGTGGTACTACATCTCCCTCCTCTGCTTCTGCTGATGAAGCTGCTGTATCTGCTGCAACAGACATGGGAGAGTAGAGTGATTCTCCCACTCTCACAGTAGAGGAAGGATCGGGAGAAACTGGGTCAGGAAGAATTTCTGCTCCCACTGTCTCGTCAGCTGCTGTTTCTGTTGCCTCTTCACACACAATGTTGGTGCCAATGACGTTGCTCTCATTGAAGACGACATCCCTGGAGATGATGACGTGGCCTGTATCCCTCTCGTAGAGGCAATACGCCTTGCTTGCCACGTCGTAGCCAATCATCAGCATCTGCGCACTCTTCGTGTCCCACTTTTGCCGCATCTCCTTTGGCACGTGCATGTGCGCCAAGCTGCGAAATGCGCGAAGATGACCCACGCTCGTCTTCTTGCCGAACCACGCCTCGTACGGCGTCATCTGCTCCAGCGCCTTACTACGGTTCTTGATGTAGACCGCAGTGCTCACAGCTTCAGCCCATAAGTCGTAGGTCAGCCGAGCCGCGTGCAGCATGGAGCGCGCCGACTCCACAATGGTACGGTTGGCGCGTTCTGCTACACCGTTCTCCTGCGCCAAGTACGGCGCGGTACGCTGCGCCTTGATGCCAGCTGCTGCGAGGTAGTCCTGGAACTCCTTGCTTAGGTATTCTCCACCGCGATCGCTGCGCAGCGCCTTGATCTTCTTGCCGGTCTGGTTCTCCATCATGGCCTTGAACTCCTTGAACCTGTCAAAGCACTGGTCCTTGGAGGAAAGGAAGTACAGAGCAGTGTAACGGCTGAAATCATCAATGAAGGTGAGAAAATACCTAGAGCCTCCAAAGCTCTGGGTCTGCATCGGTCCGCACAAGTCCGTGTGGACCAGCTCCAATACCCCTTTTGCACGCTTCCCTGCTCCAGAGAACGCCTCCCGGTGCTGTTTCCCCTCCAAACATCCGATGCACAACTGCTGTTCAAAGTTAGAGATGGTAGGCAGGTCATGCACCATCTGCTTTGCTTGAAGCTGCTGCAAGGCGCGCATGCCGATGTGGCCGTAGCGCGCATGCCAGATCTCACCATCTGTTGCCTGCACCAATGCTGCAAGACTCTGCTCACGCGGCATCTTGGTCGCCCCCAGCAAGCGGTACATGTCGCCCTCCTTCACCGACTTGGCCAACTCCTTTCCTGTTTCTTTGTCGAGGATGTAGCCGTAATCATCGTCAAAAACAATGCGCAGTCTTGTGTTTGTGAGAGAGGACACTGAGAGAAGGTTGAACGCAGCATCAGGCACATACAGCACGCCATGGAACACTCCCACATCTCCAAAATCCCAATCCCCTCAGCATACACCACCCGATCATCATTCAAAGCGATAGGATGGGGAGGGATGGACAGCAACTGCGTAAACAACTCCCTGTGGTGCGTCAGACTCTTGGTACACCCAGAGTCTTTGTACCATGCCAGATCCGCCTTCTCCTCCTGCGACATGTCAGACTTCGCCATGAAGAGGCGGTCGTGAACCTCCTTGGCCACGTTCATGTTGCCAAAATGGCGCACGCTGGTCTGGTTCTGCTGCTGCTGCTGCTGGTGCTGCTGACGTTGCTGTGACTGCTGCTGCTGTTGCCTTGGAGATTGCTGCTTTTGCTGCTGCTGCTGCTCCTTCTGGTCCCTCTTGAACTTGAAGCACTCTTTCTTGTAGTGCCCCTCTTTCTGGTAATAATGGCACTTGCCCTTCTTCTTGCCTCTCTGCTGCCCGGACTGCTGCTGTTGCTGGTTGCGTGAGCCCATGGCCATGAAAGCTGCTTCACTGTTGCTGCCGCCATTGCACTTTGCTGCATTGCGACGCAATTCCACCTGTACCAGGTGTGTGCAAATGAAGTCGAGGTCGAGAGTTGGCTGGCACTCCAGCGTCTCTCGCACCGTGTCGTAGCTGGTTGGGAGTCCCCTCAGCAAGAGGAGGATAAAGCGCGTCTCTTCCACAGGGTTGCCGGCCGCTCTCAGCTGCTTCGCCAGCTCCTTGGCCCTGTTCAGATACGCCTCCATCCCTTCACCACCCTGCATTTTCAGCGCCATCATCTTTTCCTCCAAAAGCATGAGGAATGCAGGATCCTTGCTCTCATACTTCTTGCACAATGTGTCCCACCCCTCCTTTGCAGTAGACTTGTCACTCACGTACTGAAGAAGCGGGTTGGAGATGGTGTTGACAAGCAACCTATAGGCCTGCCTGTCCTTCTTCTTCCACTCCTCATACGTCGCTGGTACAGCTGCAGAAGAACCCGCATCAGCTGCACCCTTTTGCGGCGTCTTCCCCGCCACCACCTGCGCTGCGGTGATGCCTTTTGCCTGTGGAACTGGAGCTGGCTCATCGCCGCTCACCACCTCCCACAACCCCCTCTCCTCCAAACCTTCACTGGAAAATTCAGCTCAAAACCTTTCAGATCGACCCATAAAACAGGGTCATCAACAGGGGATTTCAAACGATATTCCCTCTTGAAAACAGGGTATGCTTCTGCTCCTACTCCAACTCAGGCCAGCCAGCTTGTAAACGGCGTTTCTCCCAAACGAATCAATGGAATGCAAATATGTTTGTTACAATGGAAAGCTTAGGAAAAATACTACAATTCGCATGTGCCACTTTTTAAATTTGACAAAGAAACGAGAGAGTTATGGTCATCACAAGGCGACAGTCTTACTCATAGAGAAGAATGTAGCCCTGGCCAACCTCGTTTTGAGCATAACTCTCAATCCGACTGTTGGATCTTCACGATCTTGGGCTCGTTGAAAAGCTTGTTGTCTGAACTTGAGGATCCAGTGGTTGATTGTCAAATTTGGTGAAGGTTTCACCCCAACGCGTCACTCTCAAAGTGACGGCCTGTGCTGGCTAAAAGTGGCAGAACTTGGCTCTGATACCAAATGTTGGAAATGGAGGAGAGAGGGAGCCTTGGAGCAGTGAGCATGTGTGATTGGAAGGGCATCACTTGTGCTAAAGAATGGTTGTTCAATCACTCAAAATGATGGAGTACATATAGAGCTAGAGCTTGGGCAAGTCAGCCCTCTCACAAGCCGCACCACTTAGCCATGGAGGCTAAGGCTCACACACTAGAATCCATAATCTCACACAAGGGAGGAAATCAGCCTAGCAATCAGGCTGACCACTCACACACGACCTAGAGAGTTAAAGAATGCTCTCGTGGCACACTCCTAGTGGTCACATCACCCACAAACCCATGGAGAATCGCCATGTGTCTATGGCTAGCACACAAGGATCTCACCTCACCTAAAAAGTAAGGAGAGGTACCTTTATCCTAGTCAGCACACTCTGACAAGGCAATCCTAAGACCAAGGACCTTTTTGGATATTTCTCCCATCAGGTCTTGACCCTGGACCTCTTGCCTTTTTCTTTTCTCAGGCTAAGGCATGGAGCCATCACCCATGGCCACCCAGACATCAACGGTCCATGACCCCCGAAACTTCGAAAATTGATATCTCCCAATCCGACCGTTGGATCGGCCTCAAACTTGGACCGTAGACATTTTGCCACATGATCTTTCCAAAGTCGGATTGGCGATCGGAGCAGGCATCTGGTACTTTCCTGGAACTTGCTCCTGTGGACCTGAAATTGAGCCGGATGGCTCCCTTTCCAACACAAGCAAGCGTCGCGTGCTTGGAACCAGAAGTTGGATGCAGCGTTGCAGTGCATGGTGTTTGAGCGCAGCGAGTGTGACTACAGTGTGTATCGCTGGCAGCATGAGTATGAGATCCTCATCATCATTGTCTATGTGGATGACATGCTCCTCCTTTCCAACAGCATGTCTGCACTACAGAAGTTCAAGGAGGCCATGCAGGAGCGCTTCCAGATGTCTAATCTCGGGGAAGCGTCATACTTCCTCGGTATGTAGATCACGCGTGACTGCAAGTCACGTTCTCTCTCGCTGCAGCAGAGCCGGTACATCAAGGATGTTTTCAGCGGTTTGGCATGGCAGAGGCAAAACCCATCGGTATGCCGCTGGAGACGCGGCAGTACCTTGTGAGCTTTAATGGAGAAGCAAATACAGCTGAGCGGCAGAAGTACCAGAGCGACGTCGGTAGTCTCATGTACCTGATGGTGGCAACTAGGCCAGACCTCGTACAGGCTGTTAGCGCTGTGAGCGAACATATGGGAAACCCCAGGTTACAGCACCAGAAGGCTGTGAAGCGGATCTTCCGCTACCATGCTGGAACCATCAACATCGGCTTCACCTATAATGGCAACGACAACAGCATCATCGGCTACACAGATGCAGATTGGGCTTCAAATCCTGAGACCCGCAAGTCCATCTCTGGACATGTATTTCTCATGAATGGAGGTGCCATCAGCTGGTGCAGCAAGCGGCAGGTGGTCGTGGCCACCTCGAGTACAGAAGCTGAGTATGTATCTCTCAGCTTTGGAGCCAAGGAAGTAGTTTGGCTCCAACGTCTCATGGTAGAGATGAGTGGGAGTGCAGCAGTTCCAGTTTCGGTGTACGTCGACAACCAGAGCGCAATCGCACTCGCCAAGAATCCTCAGCACCATGCACGCACCAAGTACATTGATATTGCATATTATTTCATCAGGCACATGGTGCAGGAGGGTGCTATCAAGCTGGAGTTTACTCCAACCAGCAAGCAGGTCGCTGATTTCTGCACCAAGCCAGTGACCCGTGAGAAGCAGCAGTTCTGCATGAAGGCATGAGGACTCAGCCCACTCTGACTGCGGCAAAGTGGGAGATTGTTGGGAAAGGAGCCATCTGGCTCAGTTTCAGGTCCACAGGAGCAAGTTCCAGGAAAGTACCNTTCATCAGGCACATGGTGCAGGAGGGTGCTATCAAGCTGGAGTTTACTCCAACCAGCAAGCAGGTCGCTGATTTCTGCACCAAGCCAGTGACCCGTGAGAAGCAGCAGTTCTGCATGAAGGCATGTGGACTCAGCCCACTCTGACTACGGCAAAGTGGGAGATTGTTGGGAAAGGAGCCATCTGGCTCAGTTTGAGGTCCATAGGAGCAAGTTCCAGGAAAGTACCCGATGCCTGCTCCGATCGTCAATCCAAATCCTTCATTGGAAAGATCAGGTGGCAAAATATCTATGGTCCAAGTTTGAGGCCGATCCAACGGTCCGATTGGGAGATATGAATTTTCAAAGTTTTGGGGGTCATGGACCGTCGATGTCTGGGTGGGCATGGGTGATGGCTCCATGCCTTAGCCTGAGAAAAGAAAAAGGCAAGAGGTCCAGTGTCAAGACCTGATGGGAGAAATATCCAAAAAGGTCCTTGGTCTTAGGATTGCCTTGTCAGAGTGTGCTGACTAGGATAAAGGTACCTCTCCTTACTTTTTAGGTGAGGTGAGATCCTTGTGTGCTAGCCATGGACACATGGCGATTCTCCATGGGTTTGTGGGTTATGTGACCACTAGGAGTGTGCCATGAGAGCATTCTCTAGCTCCCTAGATCGTGTGTGAGTGGTCAGCCTGATTGCTAGGCTGATTTCCTCCCTTGTGTGAGATTATGGACTCTAGTGTGTGAGCCTTAGCCTCCATGGCTAAGTGGTGTGGCTTGTGAGAGGGCTGACATGCCCGAGCTCTAGCACTATATGTACTCCATCATTTTGAGTGATTGAATAACCATTCTTTAGCACAAGTGATGTCCTTCCAATCACAGATGCTTGCTGCTCCAAGGCTCCCTCTCTCCTCAAGTTCCAACATTTTTTAGCTTTCTAGGTCGTGTGTGAGTGGTCAGCCTGATTCCTAGCCTGATTTCCTCTCTTGTGTGAGATTATGGACATTGGTGTGTGAGCCTTAGCCTGCATGGGTAAATGGTGTGGGTTATGAGAGGGCTGACTTGCCCAAGCTCCAGCTGTACATGTACTCCATCATTTTGAGTGATTCAACAACCATACTTCAACACAAGTGATATCCTTCAAGTCCTACATGTTTGCTGGTCCAAGGCTCCCTCTCTCCTCCATATCCAACACTTGGTACCCAAGTGAACTTTGATTTTGATATCAATTATTTTTTCCTTAATCAATTTTCATCAAAAAATGGTTTTCATCAAATTCAAAAGTACCACCTAAATAATTCCCAAATGAATTTGTGGAAATTAAGGTGCTACCTATATTATTTGGTGCAAATAATGCCCAGGTTCAATTACATTTCTGTCTAGTTAATTCTGTCTACTCATCAAACATTTTCTATCATTGAAACATATTCGATGAGTCTTGGCGTGAACATCTACGAATCGAGCACGCACATGAGACAAAAAATGGAAAAGAAGTGCGAAAGGCAAGAGAAACGACAAAAAAACTGATTTTCAAACATGAGAAAATATGACTACAGTCAACAGAAGTCACACCACATAGTCGTTGTGCACTATGGGGTCATCATGGAATACGAGTTATCCTGCGAATGGTGTAGCCGCTCTGTGGAATGCAGGCTCAAACACCCGCGGAAAGTAAGAACGACCCCATGCATTCTTGACCATGGGCTCAGAGTCACGGACGTACATCCAGGCATCATAGAACCATCCACAAACGGCCTCTTTCAGTACCGCATCCCAAGATGCATGCTCCCTCCCTCCCTCGAACGTTCAGTCTCCCACTCCGAAAACAACTCCTCCAGCTTGTTCTTCAGCGGGCGGATAATGCCTACGTCAGCTGGCTGCACTTTGGGGGTACATCCAGCGGGGATGCAAACCGTGTGCATGTACGGGAAATAATCCCAAAGCCACTCTTGGAACGAGCTGCAGCACTGCGGACGCCAAGTGTCCAGCACGAGGACGTTGGCCTCCCCCTCTTGAACCCCCAGCGCTTTGCACATTGTCCGATAGTACGGGTGGACGACGTTACGGACCCACTGCCTCATCGTATCTCCGTTGACCCAGTGCGATTGGGTGAATGTTAGATCCCAACCGGCGTCTGTCACGATGCCAACGTTCAAACCATGAGGGAGACAGCGTTGCGTTTTGCCACCAAAGATGAGCTGCATCGGCAGCAGGCGGCCGGTCATCGTCGACGCCACGACGGAAGTAATCTGCCGCTTATTCTCCATACCCACGATGTCGACATCCAACGATCCCCATGGTGCGTACGTTTGGCCTGCTACCGGCATGAGTTGAATGCCTGTGTGGTCTGCGTTCAGCACCATAAACGGGGAAATCCCGTACAGCGTCACCATGCACGCCGCTCGACGATGCATCATCAGTACCTGTGCCTCCCAGTTGTCAGGAACCTTCTGCGCAGCTGTAGTTGCAGAGCGCCACGCCCATCCGAGCTCTTTCGCGATGAATTTGTGTATCCACGTGCGGCTAAAAGCACGCAAACCCAGCCGCTCTAGCTCATCGGGTGCATGCAGCGCGACAATGCCTCAAATTTTGCGCCGGATGCCCTTTGAGTTCAGGGCGTGTCCGGCGTCGCGAGCGGCGGTTAGGCGAGCTTTCATGGCCTCCATGAGCTCGGCCTTGTTTGCGAGCCATGCCCGCTTGCCTCCACACCCATACCGCATCTTCTTCAAGCTTTTCAGAGCCGTTGGATTGGCGGCGATGGAGGCGATGACAGCTGCTTTGTACTGGGGTTTCAGCACTTTTGTGCCGTCCACGAACCACCCGTGGACGGTACTCGGTGCGAGGGCATCGAACAGCAAAAATCCGTCAAGCGTACGAAACGTCTGTTTGAGGTGTTGAACGGCTGCGTAGGGAGTGCCATGCGATTTATAAGCTTTATAAATCGTCTGGAAGTGTCCACTTCCAAACCAGTCATTGAAGCGGCCACGCTTGCGACTGCTGCAGCTGCCGGACGAGGATCCTGTGGTCGTTGACTACAAAATGGTTAGCTGAAGACACTTTATGTCTGTCAAATCGTCACTGGATTACTCACTGTCTCTGCTGCTGCTGTTGTTGCTGCTCTGTGTACTGCTGGATGAGGACGAAAGCTGCAAAACCGACGGCTGGATGGGCGGATCTTCCTTCCATGCAGATGTTGACAAACCAAAATGGAGATTCGGATGGGGGCTATTGCCAGACGGAAGCAAGCCGTCGCTAATGACGATGCCTTTGAAACGGGGCTTTCGCTACATCGGTGGTCGGAGCTTCTTGGAAAGGGGGTCGACAGCTGGCCCTTTACCCTTTTTAGCTGCAGCAGGCGGACGACACACTGGAGCATCTTGGGGATATGTTTGTGGCTCCTTGGGCATGCTCTCCTCTCCCTTGACGTTCGATAGACCAGCTCTGGGACTGCAGTTACAGATGCGTGGCGCCGCTTCTCACACGCTGCATGTCTCTGACAGCCTGCTTTGACCTCTTGCCTCCTTGGCGATGACAAGCAGGATGTTCGAGGGAAGGGTAAGCAGAGATGCCTCGTTCTGTCTGGATACAGGAAGTATCCCTCCGGTGACGGACTCGGTTCCTCCGAGCCGTAAAAGGTTAGCACCACCCTCTTGGGAGGACGGCCAACAGAACGGCGAGCCAGGGTTGGACATATAGGTGGGCCGTGCCTGGCCGCCTGCATGAGACGCCACGTACGCTCTTCCGGAGAAACCTTGCTGAGAAAACGATCCATGCTGGCAGGCTGTGACAGTGAGACAACGACTGAGCAAGCGAGACTGAAGCATGCAGGGAAAGCCAGCGACAGTCAGCTACACCGCGCTTTGGGCACATACACCAGTCCTAGCCGACCCGCGACATATTGTTTTTGATTCGCGCCATTTGTGCTCGTTGTGTGTTCGAGCGTCGACCGTTCAAAAATTCCAACGGTCGTCGCTCTCGTCAAAATAAAAGAATTGAACAGGCTCGTTTGTCGAATTTAACGTTCCACCCCTACTTTTTTATCCATATAAAAAAACCACTAAAACAATTACAAAATGCTAAAAACCTCATCAAAAAAATTATGGCAAAGCTCAGTCGTCGAATTCAAAGTTCAATGGGGTATCAGAGGTAAGTTCTTTCACTTTCTGCCAGCAATGGCCGTCACTTTGAGAGTGACAGGTTAGGGTGAAACCGTCACTAAATTTTTCAATTGACGATCGACTACTGGATCTTCAAGCTCTAGAGACAAGTTTTCCAACAAGCTCAAGTTCAGGCGACAGTCTTACTCAGAAAGTAGAGTAAGACTATCGCCTTGAGATGATCAGAACTCTCTCATTTCTTTGTCAAATTCAAAAAATAGCACATGCAAATTGAAGTATTTTTCCTAAGCTTTTGATGTTGGGAGAGGAGCCATGCAGCTCAGTTTCAGGTTCACAAGACCAAGTTCCAGAAAACTACCTAATGCTTGCTCTGATTGTCAATCCGACTTCTTTTTTGGTAAAGTCACGTGGCAAAATGTCTACAATCCAAGTTTGAGGCCAATTCAACGATTGGGTTGGGAGATATGAATATTCAAAGTTTTTGGAGTCATTGACCGCGGATATTCGAGTGACCATGGGCGATGGCTCCATGCCTCAGCCCGAGAAAAGAAAAAAATAAGAGGTCCAACGTTGAGACGTGATGAGAGAAGTATCCCAAAAGGTCCTAGATTATTGGATTGCCTTGTTAGAGTGTGCAGACTAGGAAAAAGGTACCTTTCCTTGCTTTTAGGTAAGGTGAGATCGTTGTGTACTAGCCATGGATACATTGCGATTGTCCATGGGATTGTGGATTATGTGACTACTACGAGTATGCCATGAGAGCATTTTCTAGCTCTCTAGGTTGTGTGTAAGTAGTCAGCCTAATTGCTAGGCCTATTTCCTCCCTTGTGTGAGATTATGGACTTTAGTGTAAGAGCCTTAGCCTGCATGGCTAAATGGTGAGGCTTGTGAGAGGGCTGAATTACCCAAGCCCTAGCTCTATATGTACTCCATCGTTTTGAGAGATTAAATAACCATTCTTCAGAACAAGATTTCGTTTTGAGTGATTAAACAAGAGCTAAGGTGAGATCTTTGTGTGATTAAACAAGAGCTTGTTGTGACTTGCCCAAGCCCTAGCTCTATATGTACTCCATCGTTTTGAGTGATTAAACAACCGTTCTTCAGAAAAATTTAGGTAAGGCGATAACTAGATCTACAGGTTTGAGTCACAAGCTTTCCAACAAGCCCAAGATTGAGAAGATCCAACGGTCGGATCAAAAGTTGTGTCCTAAAACGAGGTCGGCCAGGGCTACACTCTTCTCTTTGAGTAAGACTGTCGCCTTGAGATTGTTGGATCTGGAGGAGAGAGGGAGCCTTGGAGCAGCGAGCATGTGGGACTGAAAGGGCATCACTTGTGCTGAAGAATGGTTGTTCAATCACTCAAAATGATGGAGTACATATAGAGCTAGAGCTTGGGCAAGTCAGCCCTCTCACAAGCCACACCACTTAGCCATGGAGGCTAAGGCTCACACACTAGAATCCATAATCTCACACAAGGGAGGAAATCAGCCTAGCAATCAGGCTGACCACTCACACACGACCTAGAGAGCTAGAGAATGCTCTCATGGCACACTCCTAGTGGTCACATAACCCACAAACCCATGGGGAATCGCCATGTGTCCATGGCTAGCACACAAGGATCTCACCTCACCTAAAAAGTAAGGAGAGGTACCTTTATCCTAGTCAGCACACTCTGACAAGGCAATCCTAAGACCAAGGACCTTTTTGGATATTTCTCCTATCAGGTCCTGACCCTGGACCTCTTGCCTTTTTCTTTTCTCAGGCTAAGGCATGGAGCCATCACCCATGCCCACCCACACATCGACGGTCCATGACCCCCGAAACTTCGAAAATTGATATCTCCCAATCCGACCGTTGGATCGGGCTGAAACTTGGACCGTAGACAATTTGCCACCTGATCTTTCCAATGGTGAAGTCGGATCGACGATCGGAGTAGGCATCTGGTAGCTTCCTGGAACTTGCTCTTGTGGACCCGAAACTGAGCCGGATGGCTCCTTTCCCAACAATCTCCCACTTTGCCGCAGTCAGAGTGGGCTGAGTCCACATGCCTTCATGCAGAACTGCTGCTTCTCA
>SZWC01001954.1:137047-179056 GCA_023375785.1 Penium margaritaceum | reverse complement strand
GCCAGCCGCTCTCAACTGTTTCGCCAGCTCCTTTGTCCTGTCCAGATACGCCTCCATCCCTTCACCACCCTGCATTTTCAGCGCCATCATCTTTTCCTCCAAAAGCATGAGGAATGCAGGATCCTTGCTCTCATACTTCTTGCACAGCGTGTCCTACCCCTCCTTTGCAGTAGCCTTATCACTCTCGTACTGAAGATGCGGGTTGGAGATGGTGTTGACAAGCAACTTGTAGGCCTGCCTGTCCTTCTTCCACTCCTCATACGCCGCTGGTACAACTGTAGAAGAACCTGCATCAGCTGCACCCTTTTACAGCGTCTTCTCCGCCACCACCTGCGGTGTGGTGATGCCTTTTGCTTGTGGAACTGGAGCCGGCTCGTCGCCGCTCACCACCTCCCACAAGCCCCTCTTCTCCAAAAGGAGGCGGGTACGGATCTTCCAAGACGTGAAGTTGGCACGTGTTGGAACTGGAGGAGAGAGGGAGTCTTGGAGCAGCGAGCATATGGGACTGAAAGGGCATCACTTGTGCTGAAGAATGGTTGTTGAATCACTCAAAATGATGTACATATAGAGCTAGAGCTTGGGCAAGTCAGCCCTCTCACAAGCCACACCACTTAGCCATGGAGGCTAAGGCTTATACACTAGAGTCCACAATCTCACGCAAGGGAGGAAATCAGCCCAACAATCAGGCTGACCAGTCACACACGACCTAGAGAGCTAGAGAATACTCTCATGGCACACTCCTAGTGGTCACATCACCCACAAACCCATGAAGAATTCCCATGTGTCCATGGCTAGCACACAAGGATCTCACCTCACCTAAAAAGTAAGGAGAGGTACCTTTATCCTAGTCAGCACACTCTGACAAGGCAATCCTAAGACCAAGGACCTTTTTGGATATTTCTCCCATCAGGTCTTGACCCTGGACCTCTTGCCTTTTTCTTTTCTCAGGCTAAGGCATGGAGCCATCACCCATGCCCACCCAGACATCGACGGTCCATGACCCCTCAAACTTCGAAAATTCACATCTCCCAATCCGACTGTTGGATCGGCCTCAAACTTGGACCGTAGACATTTTGCCACATGATCTTTCCAATGAAGAAGTCGGATTGGCGATCAGAGCAGGCATCTAGAAGTTTCCTGGAACTTGCTCCTGTGGACCTGAAATTGAGCCGGATGGCTCCTTTCCCAACAGCGCGTCCCTCCAGCCTCTCCAAAGAATGGACTGCTGTTACAACTCCAGCTGCTGTCATTTTGAGCCTTGATGATGCTCAACGCTGCCCTTGGATGGCGGCGCTACCCCTGCTTCTGCTGCTCCTTCTACCAAAAATCTGTCTGACAGAAAATGGACTGTAGATGCCAGCAGACTAGGAATTTATAAAAACTGAGCCCACCACTGGAAAATTCAGCTCAAAACCTTTCAGATCGTCCCATAAAACAGGATAATCAACAGGGGATTTGAAAAGATATGCCCTCTTGAAAACAGGGTATACTTCTGCTCCTACTCCAACTTTGACCAGCCAGTTTGTAAACGGCGTTTCTCCTAAACGAATCAATGGAATGCAAATATTTGTGGACCAATGCAAAGCTTAGGAAAAATGATACAATTATCATGTGCCACTTTTTAAATTTGACAAAGAAGCAAGAGAGTTATGGTCATCACAAGGCGACAGTCTTACTCATAGAGAAGAGTGTAGCCCTGGCCGACCTTGTTTTGAGCATAACTCTCAATCCGACTGTTGGATCTTCGCAATCGTGAGCTCGTTGGAATGCTTGTCTCTTTAACTTTAAGATCCAGTGGTTGATTGTCAAATCTGGTGAAGGTTTCACCCCAACCCGTCACTCTCAAAGTGACGGCCTGTGCTTGCTGGAAGTGGCAGAACTTGGCTCTGATACCAAATGTTGGATCTGGAGGAGAGAGGGAGCCTTGGAGCAGCGAGCATGTGTGATTGGAAGGAGATCACTTGTGCTGAAGAATGGTTATTCAATCACTCAAAATGATGGAGTACATATAGTGCAAGAGCTTGGGCAAATCAGGCCTCTCACAAGCCACACCACTTAGCCATGGAGGCTAAGGCTCACACACTAGAGGCCATAATCTCACACAAGGGGGAAAATCAGCCTAGCAATCAGGCTGACCACTCACACACGACCTAGAGAGCTAGAGAATGCTCTCATGGCACACTCTTAGTGCTCATATAACCCACAAACCCATGGAGAATCGCCATGTGTCCATTGCTAGCACACAAGGATCTCACCTCACCTAAAAAGTAAGGAGAGGTACCTTTATCCTAGTCAGCACACTCTTACAAGGCAATCCTAAGACCAAGGACGTTTTTTGACATTTCTCCCATGAGGTCTTGACCCTGGACCTCTTGCCTTTTTCTTTTCTCAGGCTAAGGCATGGAGTCATCACCCATGCCCACCTAGCCATCGACGGTCCACGACCCCCGAAACTTCGAAAATTCATATCTCCCGAACGACAGTTGGATCGGCCTCAAACTTGGACCGTAGACATTTTGCCACCTGATCTTTCCAATGATGAAATCGGATTGGCAATAAGAGCAGGCACTGGGTACTTTCCTGGAACTTGCTCTTGTGGACCTGAAATTGAGCCAGATGGCTCCTTTCCCAACAAACCTCCAAGGGGAAGCAGAAGGCGAAGCAACAAACAGGGGCTGACGCCATACATTACAATGGAGGTGATGTGCTCCGAGGAGGCAAAAAACAAGTGGATGAGTTGGTCAGGACAAAGAGTGCTACGGCGAGGAGGCTTGACGCACCTGACCTGGTGACAGAGGTACTGTCTGTTAGGCACCTTGTTGAGGAGGGACTCGAAGTGGCCTTCACGAGGAAGGACTCTCTCTTAAAAGAGGAGGGTAGTGGACGCGTTGTAGCACGTGGTGCACACAAAAGAGGTGTGTACCGGATACGTGCCGACGTCCTCACGAGGAGGAGCCGTGACTACAATGTGGACATCCGTCAAAGTAAAGAAGCAATTGCAACTGCATCTAAGAAGGGGCAACCTGAGGGTGAAGTGGGTGGTATGGAGGGTACCATCCACGTTGGTTCGGGAGATCTTGACCAAAAGGCACGCCATGTAACGGGACGCAGGGTGCTGGGTGCATAGTCTCCAAGGGAGGCAAAAGAAGTGGTCCTAGTGGTAGGCCAGCTAAGGGAGAGCATCAACGGCAGGCGGCCTTGCTCTCCTAATGGGCAAAAAGGGTCCAGTGCTACCAGAATGGTGAGTCGGAGCCACAAGGCAGGCCAAACGTGCGCTGACAGGTTCCGTACGGGAGCGGTGGTGGCTGCGCAGAGGACCATGTAACAAGACAAGGATGGCAAGGATGTGTATCCTCAAGGAGAGCACAAGGGGCTCCACACCTGAGTACAAGAAGAGCAGCTACGGCAACGATTTGAGGGCCAAAATGTGGCCGCTCAAGTATGGGCATGGGATGCCGGCAAGTCGCGTGCACAGGGCTCCGCCTCACGGACTGAGGAGAAGGAAAGTGGTGGTAAAAGGCCGTGCTCTCAACTCGAGAAAAACGCTCTCTATGCTACAGAGGTGGTGAACCGCGACCACAAGGAGGGCATAAAAGGTGCCGTCAAGTCTCAAGAGGAGGCGTCGGTGGCGGCTCGGAGGACCACACAGCAGATTAAGGAAGCCGTGAGGACAGGTCCTCTAAGTGAGCCAAGGCAACTCGGTGCAACAGCGGGCCGGGACCTAGAGCACCGCGCGGCGGAACACCAAGTAGTGGGTGCACCGCAAGAAAAGTAGGCGGAGGTGGTCCGTAGGGCTGTCCAACAAGAAGAGAGCGGCAGCAAGTGGCTGAGCTCTCCATCGGAGTAAAACATGATTCAAGCGGCTAAGCAAAGGACCAAGCCACAAGGTACGGTCAAGGTGTTGGTAGCTCCAAGTCCTCAAGGAGGAGGAAAAGCACTCAAGGACGCGACGTGCAAGCCGGCATCTCCGAAATCCACAAATCAGACGGATGAACCATGCAACATTCATAGGTTGGCAGAAGGGAGTGGGATCTCCCGTTCTCCTACTCCTCCAAAAGAGGGGGAGACTGTGCATGCGGAGTGCGGCAAGAGAGCCGAGACCAAAAGACCGGCACCAAAAGCCGTCCCCAAGGTTGAGAGGCATGCACGTTTGGGACGTACGACAAGACAACGGCAGCAGCGTAGGCGGTTACTTTAGGAGCAGTCGTAGCTGTGTTGAATCTGGAGGAGAGAGGGAGCCTTGGAGCAGCGAGCATGTGTGATTGGAAAGGCATCACTTGTGCTGAAGAATGGTTGTTCAATCACTCAAAATGATGGAGTACATATAGAACTAGAGCTTGGGCAAGTGAGCTCCCTCACAAGCCACACCACTTAGCCATGGAGGCTAAGGCTCACACACTAGAGTCCATAATCTCATACAAGGGGGGAAATCAGCCTAGCAATCAGGCTGACCACTCACACACGACCTAGAGAGCTAGAGAATACTCTCATGGCACACTCCTAGTGGTCACATAACCCACAAACCCATGGAGAATCGCCATGTGTCCATGGCTAGTACACAAGGATCTCACCTCACCTAAAAAGTAAGGAGAGGTACCTTTATCCTAGTCAGCACACTCTGACAAGGCAATCCTAAGACCAAGGACCTTTTTGGATATTTCTCCCATCAGGTNTCCATAATCTCATACAAGGGGGGAAATCAGCCTAGCAATCAGGCTGACCACTCACACACGACCTAGAGAGCTAGAGAATACTCTCATGGCACACTCCTAGTGGTCACATAACCCACAAACCCATGGAGAATCGCCATGTGTCCATGGCTAGTACACAAGGATCTCACCTCACCTAAAAAGTAAGGAGAAGTACCTTTTTCCTAGTCCTAAGACCAAGGACCTTTTTGGATATTTCTCCCATCAGGTCTTGACCCTAGACCTCTTGCCTTTTTCTTTTCTAAGGCTAAGGCATGGAGCCATCACCCATGCCCACCGAGACATCGACGGTCCATGACCCCCAAAACTTTGAAAATTCATATCTCCCAATCCGACCATTGGATCGGCCTTAAACTTGGACCGTAGGCATTTTGCCACCTGATCTTTCCAATGGTGAATTTGGATTGGCGATCGGAGCAAGCATCTGGTACTTCCCTGGAACTTGCTCTTGTGGACCTGAAACTGAGCCAGATGGCTCATTTCCCAACAATCTCCCACTTTGCCGCAGTCAAAGTGGGCTGAGTCCACATGCCTTAATGCACAACTGCTGCTTCTCAAGGGTCACTGGCTTCGTGCACAAATCAGCGACCTGCTTGCTGGTTCGAGTAAACTCCAGCTTGATAGCACCCTCCTGTACCATGTGCCTGATGAAATTATATGCAATATCAATGTGCTTGGTGCGTGCATGGTGCTCAGGATTCTTGGCGAGTGCAATTGCGCTCTGGTTGTCGACGCGCACAGGAACTGGAACTACTGCACTTCCACTCATCTTTGCCATGAGACGTTGGAGCTAAACTGCTACCTTGGCTCCAAAGCTGAGAGATACGTACTCAGCTTCTGTACTGGAGGTGGCCACGACCACCTGCCGCTTGCTGCACCAGCTGATGACTCCACCATTCATGAGGAACACATGTCCAGAGATGGACTTATGGTCCTTAGGGTTTGAAGCCCAATCTGCGTCTGTGTAGCCGATGATGCTGTTGTCATTACCGTTGTAGGTGATGCCGATGTTGATGGTTCCAACAAGGTAGCGGAAGATCCGCTTCACTGCCTTCTGGTGCTCCGGTCTGGGATTAGCCATCTGCTGGCTCACAGCGCTCACAGCCTGTGCGAGATCCGGCCTGGTTGCCACCGGTGGCATGAGACTGCCGACGGCGCTCTGGTACTTCTGTCCCTCAGCTGCATTTGCTTCTCCATTGAAGCTCACAAGGTACAACCGCGTCTCCAGCGGCGTGCCGATGGGTTTTGCCTCTGCCATGCCAGACCGCTACAAAACATCCTTGATGTAGCGCCTGTGCTGCAGCGAGAGAGAGCGTGATTTGCGGTCACACGTGATCTGGATACCGAGGAAGTATGATGCTTCCCTGAGATCAGACATCTGGAAGCGCTCCTGCATGGCTTCCTTGAACTCCTGTAGTGCAGACATGCTGTTGGAAAGGAGGAGCATGTCATCCACATAGACAATGATGATGAGGATCTCATGCTCATCCTGCCAGCGATACACGGTGTAGTCACACTCGCTGCGCTCAAACCCCATGCACTGCAATGCCGCATCCAACTTCTGGTTCCAAGCATGCGACACTTGCTTCAGGCCGTACAGCGACTTCTGCAGCTTGCAGACCAGGTACTCCTGGCCATCCATGACGAACCCCTCCGGCTGCTCCATATAGATCTCCTCATGCAAGTCACCATTCAAGAATGCCGTCTTGACATCCATGTGGTGAACCTCGAAGTGCTCAGCTGCTGCATAAGAGAGGAGCGTGCGCACTAAGGCAAACTTTGCATCAGGGGCAAAAGTTTCTGTGTAGTCGATGCCCTCCTGCTACGAGTAGTCCTTGGCGACCAGCCTCGCCTTGTACTTTTCAAGGTTACCATCTGCTCCCCGCTTCTTCTTGAACACCCACTTGCACTTGATCACCTTACGTCCAGGTGGACGCTGAGTCAGCTCCCACGTGCCGTTGTCCAGCTGCGACTGTATCTCTTGCTGCACGGCTTGCGCCCAATCTGCGACATCCGGTGCAGCCATGGCCTCCTTGTATGATGTTGGCTCATCTGAATCTGCTGCAACTGCAACGTTCATCTGTTCTGGTTTCTGCAGTATCTGGAAGTGGCCGCGCTCACCAGGCTTGTAACGCACCCTGAGAGGGTACCTCCGACCTGGAGCTGGAGCGTTAGCGGGCGGCTGACGCGGTGCGGCTGGCACAACTATTTCTGCTGGTGGTGCTACATGTCCCTCCTCTGCTTCTGCCGATGAAGCTGCTGTATCTGCTGCATCAGACATGGGAGAGTAGAGTGATTCTCCTAATGTCACAGTAGAGGAAGGTTCGGGAGAAACTGGATCGGGAAGAATTTTTGATCCCACTGTCTTGTCAGCCGCTGGTTCTACTACCTCTTCACACACAATATTGGTGCCGATGACGTTGCTCTCGTTAAAGACGACATCTCTGGAGATGATGACGTGGCCTGTATCCCTCTCATAGACGCGATACGCCTTGCTTGCCTCGTCGTAGCCAATCATAAGCATCTGCGCACTCTTCGCGTCCCACTTTTGCCGTTTCTCTTTTGACACGTGCATCTGCGCCAAGCTGCCAAACACGCGAAGATGACCCACGCTCAGCTTCTTGCCGAACTACGCCTCGTACGGCGTCATCTGCTCCAGGGCCTTGGTTGGATTGCGGTTCTTGATGTAGACCGCAGTGCTCACGGCTTGAGCCATGAAGTCGTAGGTCAGCCGGGCCGCGTGCAGCATGGAGCGCGCCGACTCCACAATGGTACGGTTGGCGTATTCTGCTACACGGTTTTGCTACGGTAAGTACGGCGCGGTATGCTACGCCTTGATGCCAGCTGCTGCGAGGTAGTCCTGGAACTCCTTGCTCAGGTACTCTCCACCGCGGTCACTGCGTAACGCCTTGATCTTTTTGCCAGATTGGTTCTCCACCATGGCCTTGAACTCCTTGAACCTGCCAAAGCACTGGTCCTTGGAGGAAAGGAAGTACATAGTATTGTAACGGCTGAAATCATCAATGAAGGTGAGAAAATACCTAGAGCCTCCAAAACTCTGGGTCTACATCGGTCTGCACAAGTCCGTGTGGACCAGCTCCAACACCTCTTTCGCACGCTTTCTCTTGGGAAAGGAGCCGTTCGGCTCTGTTTCAGGTCCACAGGAGCAAGTTCCAGGGAACATCCAGGTTCCTACTCCGATCGTCAATCCGTCTTCACCATTGGAAAGATCAGGTGGCAATGTGTCTACGGTCCAAGTTTCAGGCCGATCCAATGGTCGGATTGGGAGATATGAATTTCCAAAGTTTTCGGGGTCATGGACCGCCGATATCTGGGTGACCATGGGTGACGGCTCCTTGCCTTAGCCTGAGAAAAGAAAAAGGCAAGAGGTCCAGGGTCAAGACCTGATGGGAGAAATATCCAAAAAGGTCCTTGGTCTTAGGATTACCTTGTCAGAGTATGCTAACTAGGATAAAGGTACCTCTCCTTACTTTTTAGGTGAGGTGAGATCCTTGTGTGCTAGCCATGGACACATGGCGATTCTCCATGGGATTTTGGGTGATGTGACCACTAGGAGTGTGCCATGAGAGCATTCTCTAGCTCTCTAGGTCGTGTGTGACTAGTCAGCCTGATTGCTAGGCTGATTCCCTCCCTTGTGTGAGATTGTGGACTCTAGTGTGTGAGCCTTAGCCTCCATGGCTAAGTGGTGTGGCTTGTGAGAGGGCTGACTTGCCCAAGCTCTAGCTCTATATGTACTCCATCATTTTGAGTGATTCAACAACCATTCTTCAGCACAAGTGATGCCCTTTCAGTCCCACATGCTCGCTGCTCCAAGGCTCCCTCTCTCTTCCAGATCTAACATTTGGTATCAGAGCCAGATTCTGCCAGATTCAGCCAGCACAGGCCGTCACTTTGAGAGTGACGGGTTAGGGTCAAACCTTGACTAAAGTTCAGGATCGACCACAGGATCTTCAATTTCGCAAGACAAGCTTTCCAACGAACTCATCATTGCAAAGATCCAACGGTCGGATGGAGAGTTATGCTCAAAACGAGGTTGGCAAGGGCTACACTCTTCCGTATGAGTAAGACTGTCGCCTTGTGATGACCATAACTCTTGTTTCTTTGTCAAATTTAAAAAGTGGCACATGCGAATTGTAGTATTTTTCTTAAGCTTTCCATTGGTGCATTCCATTGATTTGTTTGGGAGAAACGCCGTTTACAAGCTGGCTGGTCTGAGTTGGAGTAGGAGCAGAAGCATACCCTGTTTTCAAGAGGGCATATCTTTCAAAATCCCCGGTTGATGACCCTGTTTTATGAGTCGATCTGAAAGGTTTTGAGCTGAATTTTCTAGTGTTGAGCTCAGTTTTTCCAAATTCCCAGTCTGTTGTCATGTACAGTCCATTTTCTAACAGACAGATTTCTGGCAGAAGCAGCAACAGAAGCACGGGTAGCGCCGCCATCCAAGGGCAGCGTTGAGCATCACCAAAGCTCAAAATGGCAGCAGCAGGCGTGGTAACAGTAGCCCAGCCCTTGGAGAGGCTGGAAGGACGCGCCAACTTCACGTTTTGGAAGATCCGTACCCGCCTCCTTTTGGAGGAGAGGGGCTTGTGGGAGGTGGTGAGCGGCGACGAGCGCGCTCCGCCTCCACAGGCAAAAGGCATCACCGCAGCGCAGGTGGTGGTGGGGAAGACGCCGCAGAAAGGTGCAGCAGATGTAAGTTCATCTACAACTGCAGCGGCGGCATATGAGGAGTGGAAGAAGAAGGACAGGTAGGCATGAGGGTTGCTTGTCAACACCATCTCCAACCCGCATCTTTAGTACGTGAGTGACAAGGGTACTGCAAAGGAGGGGTGGGACACGTTGTGCAAGAAGTATGAGAGCAAGGATCCTGCATTCCTCATGCTTTTGGAGGAAAAGATGATGGCGCTGAAAATACAGGGTGCTGAAGGGATGGAGGCGTACCTGGACAGGGCAAAGGAGCTGGCGAAGCAGCTGAGAGCGGCCGGCAACCCTGTGGAAGAGACGCGTTTCATCCTCTTCTTGCTAAGGGGACTCCCAACCAGCTACGACACGGTGCGAGAGACGCTGGAGTGCCAGCCAACTCTCGACCTCGACTTCATCTGCACACACCTGGTGCAGGTAGAATTGCGTCGCAATGTAGCAAAGCGTAATGGCGGTGGCAGCAGTGAAGCAGCTTTTGTAGCCACAAGCTCACGCAACCAGCAGCAGCAGCAGTAGTCTGGACAGCAAAGAGGCAAGAAGAAAGGCAAATGCCACTACTGCTAGAAAGAGGGACACTACAAGGAGTGTTTCAAATTCAAAAGGGACCAGAAGGAGCAGCAGCAGCAGCAGCAAAAGCAGCAGTCCACACAGCAGCAACAGCAGCAGTCACAGCAGCGTCAGCAACAGCAGCAGCAGCAGAACCAGGCAGGAGTACGCCACTTTGGCAACATGAACGTGGCGAAGGAGGTGCGCGACCGTCTCTTCATGGCGAAGTCTGACATGTCGCAGATGGAGAAGGCGGATCTTGCATGGTACAAGGACTCAGGGTGTACCAAGAGCCTGACGCACCACAAGGAGTGGTTCACACAGCTTCTGTCCATCCCTCCCCGTCCTATTGCAATGGGTGATGATCGGGTGGTGTATGCTGAGGGGATTGGGATTATGGAGATGTGGTTGGAGACCCCACGTGGTATTGAAGTGGGAGTGTTTCATGGCATGCTGTATGTACCTGATGCTGCATTCAACCTCCTCTCAGTCTCCTCTCTCACAAACACAGGACTGCGCGTCGTCTTCGATGATGACTATGGCTACATCCTCAACAAGGATACAAGAGAGGAGTTGGCCAGGTCGGTGAAGGAGGGCGACATGTACCGGCTGCTGGAGGCGACCAAGATCCCGCGTGAGCAGAGTCTTGCAGCAGTGGTGTAGGCGACAGATGGCGAGATCTGGCATGCGCGCTACGGCCACATCGGCATGCGCGCCTTGCAGCAGCTTCAAGCAAAGCAGATGGTGCGTGACCTGCCTACCATCTCCAACTTTGAGCAGCAGTTGTGCATCGGCTGTTTGGAGGGGAAGCAATACCGGGAGGCGTTCTCTGGAGCAGGAGAGCGTGCAAAGGAGGTGCTGGAGCTGGTCCACACAGACTTGTGTGGGCCGATGCAGACCCAGAGCTTTGGAGGCTCTAGGTATATTCTGACCTTCATTGATGATTTCAGCTGTTACACTGCTGTGTACTTTCTTCCAAGGACCAGTGCTTTGACAGGTTCAAGGAGTTCAAGGCCATGGTGGAGAACCAGATTGGCAAGAAGATCAAGGCACTGCGCAGCGATCGCGGTGGAGAGTACCTGAGCAAGGAGTTTCAGGACTACCTCGCAGCAGCTGGCATCAAGGCGCAGCGTACCGCGCCGTACTCGCCGCAGCAAAATCGTGTAGCAGAATGCGCCAACCGCACCATCGTTGAGTCGGCGCGCTCCATGCTGCATGCGGCGCGGCTGACCTACGACTTCTGGGCCGAAGCCGTGAGCACTGTAGTCTACATAGAGAATCGCAGTCCCACCAAGGTGCTGGAGCAGATGACACCGTACGAGGCGTCATTTGGCAAGAAGCCGAGCATGGGTCATCTCCGAGCATTTGGCAGCTTGGCGCACATGCACGTGCCCTAGTAGAAGCGGCAGAAATGGGACGCAAAGAGTGCGCAGATGCTGATGATTGGCTACGACGTGGCAAGCAAGGCCTATCGCCTCTATGAGAGGGATACAGGCCACGTCATTATCTCCAGGGATGTCGTCTTCAACGAGAGCAACGTCATCGGTACCAACATTCTCTGTGAAGAGGCAACAGAACCAGCAGCTGACGAGGCAGTGGGAGCAGAAATCCTTCCTGACCCAGTCTCTCCCGATCCTTCCTCTACTGTGACAGAAGGAGAATCACTCTACTCTCCCATGTCTGATGCAGCAGATACAGCAGCCTCATCGGCAGAAGCAGAGGAGGGAGATGCAGCACCACCAGCAGCAGCAGTTGTACCAGCAGCACCGCGCCAGCCGCCCGCTAACGCTCCAGCACCAGGTCGCAGGTACCCTCTCAGGGTGCGTTACAAGCCTGGTGAACGCGGCCATTTCTGGATGCTGCAGAAACCAGAACAGATGAACGTCGCAGTTGCAGCAGATTCAGATGAGCCAACGNCAGTCCCACCAAGGCGCTGGAGCAGATGACACCGTACGAGGCGTGGTTCGGCAAGAAGCCGAGCGTGGGTCATCTCCGAGCATTTGGCAGCCTGGCGCACATGCACGTGCCCAAGGAGAAGCGGCAGAAATGGGATGCAAAGAGTGCGCAGATGCTGATGATTGGCTACGACGTGGCAAGCAAGGCCTATCGCCTCTACGAGAGGGATACAGGCCACGTCATTATCTCCAGGGATGTCGTCTTCAACGAGAGCAACGTCATCGGTACCAACATTCTTTGTGAAGAGGCAACAGAACCAGCAGCTGACAAGGCAGTGGGAGCAGAAATCCTTCCTGACCCAGTCTCTCCCGATCCTTCCTCTACTGTGACAGAAGGAGAATCACTCTACTCTCCCATGTCTGATGCAGCAGATACAGCAGCCTCATCGGCAGAAGCAGAGGAGGGAGATGCAGCACCACCAGCAGCAGTTGTACCAGCAGCACCGCGCCAGCCGCCCGCTAACGCTCCAGCACCAGGTCGCAGGTACCCTCTCAGGGTGCGTTACAAGCCTGGTGAACGCGGCCATTTCTGGATGTTGCAGAAACCAGAACAGATGAACGTCGCAGTTGCAGCAGATTCAGATGAGCCAACGTCATACAAGGAGGCCATGGCTGCACCAGATGCAGCAGATTGAGTGCAAGCCATGCAGCAGGAGATTCAGTCGCAGCTAGACAATGGCACGTGGGAGCTGACTGAGCGTCCACCTGGACGCAAGGTGATCAAGTGCAAGTGGGTGTTCAAGAAGAAGCGGGGAGCACATGGCAATCTGGAAAAGTACAAGGCAAGGCTGGTCGCCAAGGGCTACTCGCAGCAGGAGGGCATCGACTACACGGAAACTTTTGCTCCTGTTGCAAAGTTTGCCTCTGTGCGCACGCTCCTCTCTTATGCAACAGCTGAGGATTTCGAGGTTCACTACATGGATGTCAAGACGGCATTCTTGAATGGTGACTTGGAGGAAGAGATCTACATGGAGCAGCCGGAGGGGTTCGTCATGGATGGCCAGGAGCACCTGGTTTGCAAGCTGCAGAAGTCGCTGTACGGCCTCAAGCAAGCGTCGCGTGCTTGGAACCAGAAGTTGGATGTGGCGTTGCAGTACATGGGGTTTGAGCGCAGCGAGTGTGACTACAACGTGTATCGTTGGCTGCATGAGCATGAGATCCTCATCATCATTGTCTATGTGGATGACATGCTCCTCTTTTCCAACAGCATGTCTGCACTCCAGGAGTTCAAGGAGGCCATGCAGGAGCGCTTCCAGATGTCTGATCTCGGGGAGGCATCATACTTCCTCGGCATCCAGATCACACGTGACCGCAAATCACGCTCTCTCTCACTATAGCAGAGTCGCTACATCAAGGACGTCCTGCAGCGGTTCGGCATGGCAGAGGCCAAACCCATCGACACGTCGCTAGAGACGCGGCAGTACCTCGTGAGCTTCAGTGGAGAAGCACATGCAGCTGAGCGGCAGAAGTACCAGAGCGCCGTCGGCAGTCTCATGTACCTGATGGTGGCAACCAGGCCGGACCTTGCACATGCTGTGAGCACTGTGAGCGCTGTGAGCCAGCACATGGCTAACCCCGGCCTTGAGCACCAGAAGGCAGTGAGCGGATCTTCCGCTACCTTGCTGGAATCATTAACGGCAACGACAACAGCATCATCGGCTACACAGATGCAGATTGGGCTTCAAATCCTGAGACCCGCAAGCCCATCTCTGGACATGTATTTCTCATGAATGGAGGTGCCATCAGGTGGTGCAGCAAGCGACAGGTGGTCGTGGCTACCTCGAGCACAGAAGCTGAGTACGTCTCTCTCAGCTTTGGAGCCAAGGAAGCAGTTTGGCTCCAGCGTCTCATGGCGGAGATGAGTGGGAGTGTAGCAGTTCCAGTTCCTGTGCGCGTCGACAACCAGAGTGCAATCACACTCGCCAAGGATCCTGAGCACCATGCACGCACCAAGCACATTGACATCGCATATCACTTCATCAAGCACATGGTGCAGGAGGGTGCTATCAAGCTGGAGTTTACTCCAACCAGCAGGCAGGTCGCTGATTTTTGCACTAAGCCAGTGACCCGTGAGAAGCAGCAGTTCTGCATGAAGGCATGTGGACTCAGCCCACTTTGACTGCGGCAAAGTGGGAGATTGTTGGAAAAGGAGCCGTCCGGCTCTGTTTCAGGTCTACAGGAGCAAGTTCCAGGAAACTTCCAGGTGCCTACTCCGGTGGTCGATCCGTCTTCATCATTGGAAATATCAGGTGGCAATTTGTCTACGGTCCAAGTTTCAGGCCAATCCAACAGTCGGATTGGGAGATATGAATTTCAAAAGTTTCCGGGGTCATGGACCGCCGATACCTGGGTGACCATTGGTGACGGCTCCTTGCCTTACCCTGAGAAAAGAAAAAGGCAAGAGGTCCAGGGTCAAGACCTGATGGGAGAAATATCCAAAAAGGTCCTTGGTCTTAGGATTACCTTGTCTGAGTGTGCTGACTAGGATAAAGGTACCTCTCCTTACTTTTTAGGTGAGGTGAGATCCTTGTGTGCTAGCCATGGACACATGGCGATTCTCCATGGGATTTTGGGTGATGTGACCACTAGGAGTGTGCCATGAGAGCATTTTCTAGCTCTCTAGGTCGTGTGTGACTGGTCAGCCTGATTGCTAGGCTGATTCCCTCCCTTGTGTGAGATTGTGGACTCTAGTGTGTGAGCCTTAGCCTCCATGGCTAAGTGGTTTGGCTTGTGAGAGGGCTGACTTGCCCAAGCTCTAGCTCTATATGTACTCCATCATTTTGAGTGATTCAACAACTATTCTTCAGCACAAGTGATGCCCTTTCAGTCCCACATGCTCACTGCTCCAAGGCTCCCTCTCTCCTCCAGATCCAACACTTTCCTGCTCCACAGAACGCCTCGCGGTGTTGTTTCCCCTCCAAACAGCCGATGTATAACTGCTGCTCAAAGTTAGATATGGTAGGCAGGTCACGCACCATCTGCTTTGCTTGAAGTTGCTGCAAGGCACGCATTCCGATGTGGCCATAACGTGCATGCCAGATCTCGCCATCTATCGCCTGTACCACTGTTACAAGTCTGTGCTCACGCGGGATCTTGGTCGCCCCCAGCAGGCGGTACATGTCGCCCTCCTTCACCGACGTGGCCAACTCCTCTCCTGTATCCTTGTTGAGGATGTAGCCATAGTCATCATCGAAGACAATGCGCAGTCCTGTCTTTGTGAGAGAGGAGACTGAGAGGAGGTTGAAAGCACCATCAGGTACATATAGCACGCCATGGAAAACTCCCACTTCAATGCCACGCGGGGTCTCCAACCACATGTCCACAATCCCAATCCCCTCAGCATATACCACCCGATCATCGCCCAAAGCAATCGGACGGGGAGGAGTGGAGAGCAGCTGCGTGAAGCACTCCTTGTGGTGCGTCAGACTCTTGGTACACCCCGAGTCCTTGTACCACGCCAGATCCGCCTTTTCCTTTTGCAATGGTCAGACTTCGTCATGAACATCCGGTCGCGCACCTCCTTGGCGACGTTCATGTTGCAAAAATGGCGCACGCTAGTCTGGTTCTGCTGCTACTGCTGCTGCTGGCGTTGTTGTGACTGCTGTTGCTGTTGCTCTGGAGATTGCTGCTTTTGTTGCTGCTGCTGCTGCTTCTTCTGGTCCCTCTTGAACTTGAAGCACTCTTTCTTGTAGTGCCCCTCTTTCTGGCAATACTGGCACTTGCCCTTCTTCTTGCCTCTGCTGCCCGGACTGTTGCTGCTGATGGTTGCGTGAGCCCATGGCCATGAAAGCTGCTTCACTGCTGCTGCTGCCGCCATTGCGCTTCGCTGTATTGCGACGCAGTTCCACCTGCACCAAGTGCGTGCAGATAAAGTCGAGGTCGAGAGTCGGCTGGCACTCCAACGTCTCTTGCACCGTGTCGTAGCTGGTTGGGAGTCCCCTCAGCAAGAGGAAATGAAGCGCGTCTCTTCCACAGGATTGCCAGCCGCTCTCAACTGTTTCGCAAGCTCCTTTGTCCTGTCCAGATACGCCTCCATCCCTTCACCACCCTGCATTTTCAGAGCCATCATCTTTTCCTCCAAAAGCATGAGGAATGCAGGATCCTTGCTCTCATACTTCTTGCACAACGTGTCCCACCCCTCCTTTGCAGTAGCCTTGTCACTCTCGTACTGAAGATGCGGGTTGGAGATGGTGTTGACAAGCAACCTGTAGGCCTGCATGTCCTTCTTCTTCCACTCCTCATACGCCGCTGGTACAACTGCAGAAGAACCTGCATCAGCTGCACCCTTTTATAGTGTCTTCTCCGCCACCACCTGCGCTGCGGTGATGCCTTTTGCTTGTGGAACTGGAGCCGGCTCGTCGCCGCTCACCACCTCCCACAAGCCCCTCTCCTCCAAAAGGAGGCGGGTACGGATCTTCCAAAACGTGAAGTTGGCGCATCCCTCCAGCCTCTCCAAAGGGTGGGCTGCTCTTACAATGCAAGCTGCTGCCATTTTGAGCCTTGATGATGCTCAGCGCTCCACTTGGATGGCGGCGCTACCCCTGCTTCTGCTGCTACTTCTGCCAAAAATCTGTCTGACAGAAAATGGACCGTAGATGCCAGCAGACTGGGAATTTTTTAAAAACTGAGCCCACCACTGGAAAATTAAGCTCAAAACCTTTCAGATCGACCCATAAAACAGGATCATCAACAGGGGATTTCAAAAGATATGCCCTCTTGAAAACAGGGTATGCTTCTGCTCCTACTCCAAGGGGGAGCAGAAGGCGAAGCAATAAACAGGGGCTGATGCCATACATTACAATGGAGGTAATGTGCTCCGAGGAGGCAAAAAACAAGTGGATGAGTTGGTCAGGACAAAGAGTGCTGCGGCGAGGAGGCTTGACGCACCTGACTTGGTGACAGAGGTACTGTCTGTTAGGTACCTTGTTGAGGAGGGACTCGAAGTGGCCTTCATGAGGAAGGACTCTCTCTTAAAAGAGGAGGGTAGTGGACGCATTGTAGCACGTGGTACACACAAAAGAGGTGTGTACCGGATACGTGCCGACGTCCTCGCGAGGAGGACCCGTGACTACAACGTGGAAATCCGTCAAAGTAAAGAAGTGGTTGTAACTCTATCTAAGAAGGGGCAACCTGAGGGTGAAGTGGGAGGTATGGAGGGTACCATCCACGTTGGTTTGGGAGATCTTTTCCAAAAAGCACGCCATGTAACGGGACGCCGGGTGTTGGGTGCATAGTCTCCAAGGGAGGCAAAAGAAGTGGTCCTGGTGGTAGGCCAGCTAAGGGAGAGCATCAACGGCAGGCGGCCTTGCTCTCCTAATGGGCAAAAAGGGTCCAGTGCTGCGAGAATGGTGAGTCGGAGCCACAAGGCAGGCCAAACGTGTGCTGACAGGTTCCGTACGGGAGCGGTGGTGGCTGCGCAGAGGACCATACAACAAGACGAGGATGGCAAGGAGGTGCATCCTCAAGGGGAGCACAAGGGGCTCCACACCTCAGTACAAGAAGAGTAGCTACGGCAGCGATTTGAGGGCCAAAATGTGGCCGCTCAAGTGTTGGCATGGGATGCCAGCAAGTCGCGTGCACAGGGCTCTGCCTCACGGACTGAGGAGAAGGAAAGTGGTGGTAAAGGGACGTTCTCTCAACTCGAGAAAAACGCTCTCTAGGCTACAGAGGTGGTGAACCGCGACCACAAGGAGGGCACAAAAGGTGCCGTCAAGTATCAAGAGGAGGCGTCGGTGGCGGCTCGGAGGACCACACAGTAGATTAAGGACGCCGTGAGGACAGGTCCTCTAAGTAAGCCAAGGCAACTCGGTGCAACAGCGGGCCGGGACCTAGAGCACCGCGCGGCCGAACGCTGGGTAGTGGGTACACCGTAAGAAAAGTAGGCGGAGGTGGTCCGTAGGGCTGTCCAAAAAGAAGAGAGCGGCAGCTAGTGGCTGAGCTCTCCATCGGAGTAAGACATGCTTCAAGCGGCTAAGCAAAGGACCAAGCCACAAGGTACGGTCAAGGCGTTGGTAGCTCCAAGTCCAGAAGGAGGAGGAAAAGCACTCAAGGACACGACGTGCAAGTCGGCATCTCCGAAATCCGCAAATCAGACGGATGAACCATACAACATGCATAGGTTGGCAGAAAGGAGTGGGATCTCCGGTTCTCCTACTTCTCCAAAAGAGGGGGAGACTATGCATGAGGAGTGCGACGAGAGAGCCGAGACCAAAAGACCGGCACCAAAAGCCCTCCCCAAGGGTGAGAGGCATGTACGTTTGGCACGTGCGACAAGACAGCAGCAGCAACGTAGGCGGTTATTTTAGGAGCAGTCGTAGCTGTATTGAATCTGGAGGAGAGAGGGAGCCTTGGAGCAGCGAGCATGTGTGATTGGAAGGGCATCACTTGTGCTGAAGATTGGTTGTTCAATCACTCAAAATGATGGAGTACATATAGAGCTAGAGCTTGGGCAAGTCAGCCCTCTCACAAGCCACACCACTTAGCCATGGAGGCTAAGGCTCACACACTAGACTCCATAATCTCATACAAGGGGGGAAATCAGCCTAGCAATCAGGCTGACCACTCACACACGACCTAGAGAGCTAGAGAATGCTCTCATGGCACACTCCTAGTGGTCACATAACCCACAAACCCATGGAGAATCGCCATGTGTCCATGGCTAGCACACAAGGATCTCACCTCACCTAAAAAGTAAGGAGAGGTACCTTTATCCTAGTCAGCACACTCTGACAAGGCAATCCTAAGACCAAGGACCTTTTTGGATATTTCTCCCATCAGGTCTTGACCCTAGACCTCTTGCCTTTTTCTTTTCTTAGGCTAAGGCATGGAGCCGTCACCCATGCCCACCGAGACATCGACGGTCCATGACCCCCGAAACTTCGAAAATTCATATCTCCCAATCCGACCATTGGATCGGCCTTAAACTTGGACCGTAGAGATTTTGGCACCTGATCTTTCCAATGGTGAATTTGGATTGGCAATCGGAGCAGGCATCTGGTACTTTCCTGGAACTTGCTCCTGTGGACCTGAAACTAAGCCAGATGGCTCCTTTCCCAACAATCTCCCACTTTGCCGCAGTCAGAGTGGGCTGAGTCCACATGCCTTCATGCACAACTGCTGCTTCTCACGGGTCACTGGCTTCGTGCAGAAATCAGCGACCTACTTGCTGGTTGGAGTAAACTCCAGCTTGATAGCACCCTCCTGTACTATGTGCCTGATGAAATGATATGCAATATCGATGTGCTTGGTGCGTGCATGGTGCTCAGGATTCTTGGCGAGTGCAATTGCGCTCTGGTTGTCGACGCGTAAAGGACCTGGAACTACTGCACTCCCACTCATCTTTGCCATGAGACATTGGAGCCAAACTGCTACCTTGGCTCCAAAGCTAAGAGATACGTCCTCAGCTTCTGTACTCGAGGTGGNATCTGGAAGCGCTCCTGCATGGCTTCCTTGAACTCCTGTAGTGCAGACATGCTGTTGGAAAGGAGGAGCATGTCATCCACATAGACAATGATGATGAGGATCTCATGCTCATCCTGCCAGCGATACACGGTGTAGTCACTCTCTGCGCTCAAACCCCATGCACTGCAATGCCGCATCCAACTTCTGGTTCCAAGCACGCGACGCTTGCTTCAGGCCGTACAGCGACTTCTGCAGCTTGCAGACCAGGTGCTCCTGGCCATCCATGACGAACCCCTCCGGCTGCTCCATGTAGATCTCCTCCTGCAAATCACCATTCAAGAATGCCGTCTTTACATCCATGTGGTGAACCCCGAAATCCTCAGCTGCTCCATAAGAGAGGAGCGTGTGCACAGAGGCAAACTTTGCAACAGGGGTAAAAGTTTCTGTGTAGTCGATGCCCTCCTGCTACGAGTAGTCCTTGGCGACCAGCCTCGCCTTGTACTTTTCAAGGTTACCATCTGCTCCCCGCTTCTTCTTGAATACCCACTTGCACTTGATCACCTTACGTCCAAGTGGACGCTCAGTCAGCTCCCACGTGCCGTTGTCCAGCTACGACTGTATCTATTGCTGCACGGCTTGCACCAAATGTGCTGCATTCGGTGCAGCCATGGCCTCCTTGTATGACGTTCATCTATTCTGGTTTCTGCAGCATCCAGAAATGGCCGCGCTCACCAGGCTTGTAACGCACCCATAGAGGGTACCTCCGACCTGGAGCTGGAGCGTTAGTAGGCGGATGACGCGGTGCGGCTGGCACAACTTCTTCTGCTGGTGGTGCTACATGTCCCTCCTCTGCTTCTGCCGATGAAGCTGCTGTATCTGCTGCATCAGACATGGGAGAGTAGAGTGATTCTCCCACTGTCACGGTAGAGGAAGATTCGGGAGAAACTGGATCGGGAAGAATTTTTTATCCCACTGTCTCGTCAGCTGCTGGTTCAGCTACCTCTTCACACACAATGTTCGTGCCGATGATGTTGCTCTCGTTGAAGACGACATCCCTGGAGATGATGACGTGGCCTGTATCCCTCTCGTAGAGGCGATACGCCTTGCTTACCATGTCGTAGCTAATCATCAGTATCTGCGCACTCTTTACGTCCCACTTTTGCCGTTTCTCTTTTGGCACGTGCATGTGCGCCAAGCTGCCAAACGCGCGAAGATGACCCACGCTCGGCTTCTTGCCAAACCACGCCTCGTACGGCGTCATGTGCTCTAGGGCCTTGGTTGGATTGCGATTCTTGATGTAGACCGCAGTGCTCACGGCTTGAGCCATGAGGTCGTAGGTCAGCCGGGCCGCGTCCAGCATAGAGCATGGCGACTCCACAATAGTACGTTTGGCGTGTTCTGCTACATGGTTTTGCTGCGGTGAGTACGGCGCGGTATGCTGCGCCTTGATACCAGCTGCTACGAGGTAGTCCTGGAACTCCTTGCTCAGGTACTCTCCTCCGCGGTCACTGCGCAACGCCTTGATCTTTTTGCCAGATTGGTTCTCCACCATGGCCTTGAACTCCTTGAACCTGCCAAAGCACTGGTCCTTGGAGGAAAGGAAGTACACAGTATTGTAACGGCTGAAATCATCAATGAAGGTGAGAAAATACCTAGAGCCTCCAAAGCTCTTGGTCTGCATTGGTCTGCACAAGTTCGTGTGGACCAGCTCCAACACCTCTTTCGCATGCTTTCCTGCTCCAGAGAACGCCTCGCGGTGTTGCTTCCCCTCCAAACAGCCGATGCATAACTGCTGCTCAAAGTTAGATATGGTAGGCAGGTCACGGACCATCTGCTTTGCTTGAAGCTGCTACAAGGCGCGCATTCCGATGTGGCCGTAACGCGCATGCCAGATCTCGCCATCTATCGCCTGTACCACTGCTGCAAGACTGTGCTCACGCGGGATCTTGGTCGCCCCCAGCAGGCGGTACATGTCGCCCTCCTTGACCGACGTGGCCAACTCCTCTCTTGTATCCTTGTTAAGGATATAGCCATAGTCATCATCGAAGACAATGCGCAGTCCTGTCTTTGTGAGAGAGGAGACTGAGAGGAGGTTGAAAGCAGCATCAGGTACATATAGCACGCCATGGAAAACTCCCACTTCAATGCCACGCGGGGTCTCCAACTACATGTCCACAATCCCAATCCCCTCAGCATATACCACCCGATCATCACCCAAAGCAATGGAACGGGGAGGAATGGAGAGCAGCTGTGTGAAGCAATCCTTGTGGTGCGTCAGACTCTTGGTACACCCCGAGTCCTTGTACCACGCCAGATCCGCCTTTTCCTTCTGCGACATGTCAGACTTCGCCATGAACAGGCGGTCGCGCATCTCCTTGGCGACGTTCATGTTGCGAAAATGGCGCACGCTAGTCTGGTTCTGCTGCTGCTGCTGCTGCTGCTGGCGTTGCTGTGACTGCTATTGCTGTTGCTCTAGAGATTGCTGCTTTAGCTGCTGCTACTGCTGCTCCTTCTGGTCCCTCTAGAACTTAAAGCACTCTTTCTTGTAGTGTCCCTCTTTCTGGCAATAGTGGCAGTTGCCCTTCTTGTTGCCTCTCTGCTGCACGGACTGCTGCTGCTGCTAGTTTCGTGAGCCCATTGCTATGAAAGCTGCTTCACTACTGCTGCTGCCGCCATTGCCCTTTGCTGCATTGCGACGCAGTTCGACCTGGACCAAGTGCGTGCAGATGAAGTCGAGGTCGAGAGTCGGCTGGCACTCCAACGTCTCTCGCACCGTGTCGTAGCTGGTTGGGAGTCTCCTGAGCAAGAGGAGGATGAAGCGCGTCTCTTCCACAGGGTTTCCGGCCGCTCTCAGCTGCTTCGCTAGCTCCTTTGCCCTTTCCAGATACGCCTCCATTCCTTCACCACCCTGCATTTTCAGCGCCATCATCTTTTCCTCCAAAAGCATGAGGAATGCAGGATCCTTGCTCTCATACTTCTTGCACAATGTGTCCCATCCCTGCTTTGCAGTAGCCTTGTCACTCACATACTGAAGACGCGGGTTGGAGATGGTGTTGACAAGCAACCTGTAGGCCTGCCTGTCCTTCTTCTTCCACTCTTTATACGTTGCTAGTATAGCTACAGAAGAACCCGCAGCTATACCCTGTTGCGGCGTCTTCCCCGCCACAACGTGCGCTGCGTTGATGCCTTTTGCCTGTGGAACTGGAGCCGGCTCGTCGCCGCTCACCAACTCGCACAAGCCCCTCTCCTCCAAAAGGAGGCGGATATGGATCTTCCAAAACGTGAAGTTGGCGCGTCCCTCCAGCCTCTCCAAAGGCTGGACTGCTGTTACAATGCCAGCTGCTGCCATTTTGAGCCTTGATGATGCTCAGCGCTGCCCTTGGATGGCGGCGCTACCCCTCCTTCTACTGCTCCTGCCAGAAATCTGTCTGACAGAAAATGGACTGTAGATGCCAGCACACTGGGAATATATAAAAAATGAGCCCACCACTGGAATATTCAGCTCAAAAGATTTCAGATCGACCCATAAAACGGGGCCATCAATAGTGGATTTTCAAAGATATGCCCTCTTGAAAACAGGATATGCTTCTGCTCCTACTCCAACTCAGACCAGCCAGCTTGTAAACGGCGTTTGTCCCAAACAAATCGATGGATTGCAAATATGTTTCCTTCAATTAAAAGCTTAGGAAAAATACTACAATTCGCATGTACCACGTTTTAAATTTGACGAAGAAAGAAGAGAGTTATGGTCATCACAAGGCGATAGTCTTACTCAGAGAGAAGAGTGTAGCTCTGGCCAACCTCGTTTTGAGCATAACTCTCAATCCGACCGCTGGATCTTCGCGATCTTGGGCTCGTTGGAATTCTTGTCTCTTCAACTTGAAGCTCCTGTGGCTGATTGTCAAATTTGGTGAAGATTTCACCACAACTCGTCACTCTCAAAGTGACGGCCTGTGCTGGCTGAAAGTGGTAGAACTTGGCTCTGATACCAAATGTTGGACCTGGAGGAGGGAGGGAGCCTTGGAGCAGCGAGCATGTGTGATTGGAAGGGCATCACTTGTGCTGAAGAATGGTTGTTCAATCACTCAAAATGATGGAGTACAAATAGAGCTAGAGCTTGGGCAAGTCAGCCCTCTCACAAGCCACACCACTTAGCCATGGAGGCTAAGACTCACACACTAGAGTCCATAATCTCACACAAGGGAGGAAATCAGCCTAGCAATCAGGCTGACCACTCACACACGACCTAGAGAGCTAGAGAATGCTCTCATGGCACACTCCTAGTGGTCACATAACCCACAAACCCATGGAGAATTGCCATGTGTCCATGGCTAGCACACAAGGATCTCACCTCACCTAAAAATTAAGGAGAGGTACCTTTATCCTAGTCAGAAAACTCTGACAAGGCAATCCTAAGACCAAGAACCTTTTTGGATATTTCTCCCATCAGGTCTTGACCATAGACCTCTTGCCTTTTTCTTTTCTTAGGCTAAGGCATGGAGTCATCACACATGCCCACCGAGACATCGACGGTCCATGACCCCCGAAACTTTGAAAACTCATATCTCCCATTCCGACCATTGGATTGGCCTCAAACTTGGACCGTAGACATTTTGCCACCTGATCTTTCCAATGGTGAATTTGGATTGGCGATCGGAGCAGGAATCTGGTACTTTCCTGGAACTTGCTCCTGTGGACCTGAAACTGAGCCAGATGGCTCCTGTCCCAACAAGCTGCAATACCACGGATCCAGAGAGGCTGGTTGCAACAAAGGGCAAGCCAAAGCTGGCAGTGCAGGCGATAATAGCTTGGTCAAAATGGCACGCGCAGAGGCGGTGTCATCAATGGCCAAGATTAACACCAAGAAAGCACTATAGCAAGGTGGGGGAGGTGTGCAACTCGCTGTGCCAAGATTGCAAGGTGCGAATGGTGCATAAAACACAATGGTACCCAAGCCACACTCGTAGGCGCCTAGGACTCAAAAGGGAATCCAAGGTCTCTGAAGGCGGGGGAGGATTCCGCAAAGGATTACGGGTCTTCCATGTGAGGGGGAGCAGTCCAGCGAGGAGGCAAGTACTCCCTCGTCATCTCGGGGAGGTTGCCGATTGTCGCGGCAAGCAGCAACACCAAGACAACAAGGGTCACAAGGCAGGCTATGAGGGTGCTGCCAAGTCCCTTACGGGAGTATAAGTGACGACAGCGGGGAACAAGGCGTCCACCGTTATGTGTTATGATTAGTGGAGGGCAGCTAAGGAGAGTTACTCATAGTGGCAGCTTGGCCGGGCAGCAGAGCATGGCAGATGTTCAAGGACAGGGCATCAAAGCTGCAGTGCAAGGGGGAGATTGTTGACATGGTGTGCCCCTTGCCATGAGTGCGGTTGATCGTACACCCTGGTTCGACCACTAAGAAGTAATTGAACACCTAATCTGAATTTAGATTTGGATTTTTTGGATTTTTCCATGCAAGATCGAGCTTTGAATTCCTTGAGTGAGTATGCAGAAAGTTAGCTTAGCCCGAAAATCGGGTGTTGGGCGTGTGGAATCTGGTACTCCCCATAGGTGGCAGGATAATCCACCGCCAGTGATCCTAGTTCGTCTCCAATGGGCTACAAAGGCACATGAGCCATGAAGGCATGAATGTGGATGGTCCACTGGACCAAGGCAAGTCCCTCCCCATATTGGGATGACAGGAAGGGCGCTTCGACAGGCCACCGTCGAAGCGCCTCCCGTCACTCCCGTTTGTGAGCATGGTGGGCGGCTCGACTCCACAAAGGGTTTCTTCGACGGCAGTAGTAGGGGCTCTAGTACTTCGATTTGGGTGTGCTTGGATGCGTTTCAAAACTTAGATCACAGGCTATAAGAATATGATGAAAACTTACTATGCTAAGATCTACTGAATGCGACATGTTCTCTCCACTCACATCCGTGATCCTTATGCTCTTCAATCTTTACCATTGGTGTCCATTGGCTGCCCAAACACCGGTAGGGTGCTTCAGTAAGACCTAGGCATCCTAAAGGATGCCTCCACACCCATCAGAGACAACAATTTGAGTGCCAGCTGATTCTCGACCTGAACTTCATGTGCACGCACCTGGTGCAGGTAGAACTGCGTCGTAATGCAACAAAGCGCAATGACGGCAACACTAGTAGTGAAGCAACTTTCATTGCCATGGACTCACACAACCAGCAGTTATAGAACTATGGGCAGCAGAGGCGCAAGAAGAAAGGCAAGTGCCACTACTACCAGAAAGAGAAGCACTATAAGAAAGAATGCTTCAAGTTCAAGAGGGACCACAAGGAGTAGCACGAGCAGTAGTAAAAACAGCAATCTCCACAGTAACAGTAGCAGCAGTCACATCAACGTCAAGAGCAGCAGGAGGAGTAGCAGAACCAGACCAGCATGCACCATTTTGGCAACATGAACGTCGTCAATGAGGTGCGCAACCGCCTCTTCATGGCAAAATCTGACATGTCGCAGAAGCAGAAGGCAGATCTGGCGTGGTACAAGGACTCAGGTTGTACCACGAGTCTGATGCAACATAAGGAGTGGTTTATGTAGTTGTTTTCCATTCCCCCCCGACCGATTGCTTTGGATGATGACCGAGTGGCTTATACTGAGGGGATTGGGATTGTGGAGATATGGTTGGAAATCCTGCGTGGCATTGAAGTGGGACTGTTCTATGGCGTGTTATAAGTACCTGATTGTGCGTTCAACCTTCTCTCAATGTCCTCTCTCACCAATAGAGGACTGTGAGTCGTCTTTGACGATGACTATGGCTATATCCTCGACAAGGAAACAGGAGAAGACTTGGTTAGGTCGTTCAAAGAAGACGACATGCACCGTCTCTTAAGGGCGACCAAGATCCTTCTGTTACATCTGGAGGAGAGAGGGAGCCTTGGAGCAGCAAGCATGTGTGATTGGAAGGGTATCACTTGTGTTGAAGAATGCTAGTTCAATCACTCAAAATGATGGAGTACATATAAGGCTAGAGCTTGGGTAAGTTAGCCCTCTCACAAGCCACACCACTTAGCCATGGAGGCTAAGGCTCACACACTAGAGTCCATAATCTCACACAAGGCAGGAAATCAGCCTAGCAATCAGGCTGACCACTCACACACGACTTAGAGAGCTAGAACATGCTCGAATGGCATACTCCTAGTGGTCACATAACCCACAATCCCATGGAGAATTGCCATGTGTCCATGGCTAGCACACAAGGATCTCACCTCACCTAAGAAGCAAGGAAAGGTACCTTTATCCTAGTGAGCATACACTAAAAAGGCAATCATAAGACCAAGGACCTTTTCGGATATTTCTCCCATCAGGTCTTGACCCTAGACCTCTTGCCTTTTTCTTTTCTCAGGCTAAGGCATGGAGCCATCGCCCATGGTCACCCGGATATCGGCGATCGATGACCCCGAAAACTTTGAAAATTCATATCTCCCAATCCGACCGTTGGATCAACCTCAAACTTGGACCGTAGAGATTTGGCTACCTGATGTTTCAAAAAAATGGAATTGGATTGACGATCGGAGTAGGCATCTGGTGCTTTCCTGGAACTTCCTCCTCTGGACCTGAAACTGAGCCAGATGGCTCCTTTGCCAATAATCTCCCACTTTGCCGCAATCAGAGTGGGCTGAGTCCACATGCCTTCATGCAGAACTGCTGCTTCTCACGGGTCACCGGCTTGGTGTAAAAATTAGCGACCTGCTAGCTGGTTGGAGTAAACTCCAACTTGATAGCACCCTCTTGCACCATATGCGTGATGAAGTGATATGCGATGTCAATGTGCTTGGTGCGGGTATGGTGCTCGGGATTCTTGGCGAGTACGATTGCGCTCCGGTTGTCGACTTGCACAGGAACTAGAAATGCTACACTCCCACTCATCTCTCCCATGAGACATTGAAGCCAAACTGCTTCCTTGGCTCCAAAGCTGAGAGAGACGGACTCAGCTTCCGTGCTTGAGGTGGCCACGACCACCCGCCGCTTGCTGCACCAGCTGATGGTCCCACCATTCATGAGGAACACATGTCCAAAGATGGACTTACGGTCCTCAGGCTTTGAAGCCCAATATGCATCTGTGTAGCCGATGATGCTCTTGTCGTTGCCGTTGTAGGTGATGCCGATGTTGATGGTTCCAACAAGGTAGCGGAAGATCCACTTCACTGCCTTTTGGTGCTCAGGTCCGAGGTTTGCCATGTGCTGGCTTACAGCGCTAACAGCCTGTGCCAGGTCGGCCTGGTTGCCACCATCAGGTACATGAGGCTGTCGACGGCGCTCTGGTACTTCTGCCGCTCAGTTGCATTTGCTTCTCCATTGAAGCTCACGAGGTACTATCGCGTCTCCAGCAGCGTGCCGATGGGTTTTGCCTCTGCCATGCCAGACCGTTGCAAAACATCCTTGATGTAGCGGCTCAGCAGTAGTGAGAGAGAGCGTCATTTGGGGTCATGCGTGATCTGGATACCGAGGAAGTATGATGCCTCCTCGAGATCAGACATCTAAAAGTGCTTCCTTGAACTCCTACAGTGCAGACATACTGTTGGAAAGGAGGAGCATGTCATCCACATAGATGACGATGATGATTTCCTCATGACCATGCTGCTAGGAATAGACGCTGTAGTCAGACTCACAGCGCTCGAACGCCATGCACTTCAACGCCGCATCCAACTTCTGGTTCCAAGCACACGACGCTTGCTTGAGGTCAAACAGCGACTTCTGTAGCTTGCAAGCCAGGTGCTCCTGGCCATCCATGGCGAACCCCTCCGGCTGCTCCATGTAGATCTCCTCCAAGTCACCATTCAAGAATGCCGTCTTGACATCCATGTGGTGAACATCGAAGTCCTCAGCTACTGCATAAGAGAGGAGCGTACACACAAAGGCAAACTTTGCAACAGGGGCAAAAGTTTCTGTGTAGCCTCCTGCTGTCCTCTTGCTGCGAGTAGCCCTTGGCGACCAGCCTTGCCTTGTACTTTTCCAGGTTACAATCTGCTCCCCGCTTCTTCTTGAACACCCACTTACACTTGATCACCTTACGTATACGTGGACACTGAGTCAGATGTGCCGTTGTCCAACTGCGACAGTATGTCCTGCTGCACGACTTGCGTGCAGTCTGCTGCATCCAGGGCAGCCATGGCCTCCTTATATGACGTTGGCTCATCTGAATCTGCTGTAACTGCGACGTTCATTTGTTCTGGTTTCTGCAGTATCCAGAAATGGCTGCGCTCACCAGGTTTGTAATGCACCCTAGGAGGGTACGTGCGACCTGGTGCTGGAGCGTCAGCGGGCGGCTCGCGCGACTGCTGCTGGTGGTGCTACATCTCCCTCCTCTGCTTTTGCCAATGAGGCTGTTGTATCTACTCCCACTGTCACAGTAGAGGAAGGATCAAGAGAGATTGGGTCAGGAAGGATTCCTACTGCCACTATCTAGTCAGCTGCTGGTTCTGCTGCCTCTTCACAGACAATGTTGGTGCCGATGACGTTACTCTCGTTTAAGATATCCCTGGAGATGATGACGTGGCTTGCATCCCTCTCGTAGAGGCGATAGGCCTTGCTTGCCACGTCATAGCCAATCATCAGCATCTGCGCACTCTTTGCGTTCCATTTCAAACGCTTCTCCTTGGGCACATGCATGTGCACCACGTTGCCTAATGCTTGGAGATGACCCACGCTCGGTTTCTTGCCGAACAACACCTTATACGGCGTCATTTACTCCAGCGCCTTAGTTGGTTTGCGGTTCTTGAGTAGACTGCAGTGCTCGCGGTCTCAGCCCAGAAGTTGTAGGTCAACCGAGCCACGTGCAGCATGGAGCGCGCCGACTCCACAATGGTATGGTTGGCACGTTCTGCTATACCGTTCTGCTGCGGCGAGTACGGCGCGGTACGCTGCGCCTTGATGCCAGGTGCTGCGAGGTAGTCCTGGAATTCCTTCCTTTGGTACCCTCCCCCACGATCGCTGCGTAGTGCCTTGATCTTCATTGCTAGTCTGGTTCTCCACCATGGCCTTGAACTCCTTGAACTTGTCAAAGCACTCGTCCTTGGAAGGAAGGAAGTACACTGCAGTGTAACGGCTGAAATCATCAATGAAGGTTAGGAAATACCTAGAGTCTCCAAAGCTCTGGGTCTGCATCGGTTCACACAAGTCTGTGTGGACTAGTTCCAACACCTCCTTTGCACGCTCCCCTGCTCCAAAGAATGCCTTGCGGTGCTGCTTCCCCTCCAAACAGCGAATGCATAACTGCTGCTCAAAGTTAGAGATGGTAGGCAGGTCACGCACCATCTGCTTTGCTTGTAGCTGCTGCAAGGCGCGCATGCCGATGTGGCCATTGCGTGCATGCCAGATCTTGCCATCTATCTCCTGCACTACTGCTAAAATACTCTGCTCACGCGGGATCTTGGTCATCCCAAGCAGGCGGTACATGTCGCCCTTCTTGACCGACCCGGCTAACTCGTCTCCTGTATCCTTATTGAGGATGTAGGTATAGTCATCATCGAAGACGACGCGCAGTCCTGTATTTGTAAGAGAGGAGACTGAGAGAAGGTTGAATGCAACATCAAGTACATAGAGCACGCCATGGAACACTCCCACTTCAATAACATGTGGGGTCTCCAACCACATCTCCACAATCCCAATCCCCTCAGCATACACCACCCGATCATCGTCCATAGCGATAGGACGGGGAGGGATGGACAGCAGCTGTCTAAACCACTCCTTGTCATATATGAGACTCTTGGTACATCCTGAGTCCTTGTACCATGCGAGATCCGCCCTCTCCACCTGTGACATGTTAGACTTCACCATGAAGAGACGGTCGCGTACCTCCTTTGCCACATTCATGTTGCCAAAGTGGCGTACACAAGCCTGGTTTTGCTGCTGCTGCTACTGTTGATGCTGCTGTGACTGCTGCTGCTGTTTTGTTGCTATTGCTGCGATGACTGTTCCTGCTGCTGCTCCTTGTGGTTCCTCTTGAGCTTGAAATACTCCTTTTTGTAGTCTCTCTCTTTCTGGCAGTAGTGGCATTTGCCTTTCTTTCTGCCTTTCTGCTGCCCAGACTCCTTCTGCTTCTGCTGGTTGTGTGAACTCGTGGCCACAAAAGCTGTTTCATTGTTGCCGCCGCCATTGCACTTTGCTGCATAGCGACTTGATTCCTTCTGCACCAGGTGTGTGAAGATGAAGTCGAGGGTGAGAGTTGACTGGCACTCCAGCATCTCTCGCACTGTATCGTAGCTGGTTGGGAGTCCCCTCAACAAGAGGAGGATGAAGCGCGTCTCTTCTACAGGGTTGCCGGCCGCTCTCAGCTGCTTCACCAGCTCCTTTGCCCTGTCCAGATACGCCTCCATCCCTTCACCATTCTGTATTTTCAGCGCCATTATCATTTCCTCCAAAAGCATGAGGAATGCAGGATCCTTGCTCTCATACTTCTTGCACAACGTATCCCATCCCTCCTCAGCAGTAGCCTTGTCACTCGTGTACTGAAGATGCGGGTTGGAGATGGTATTGACAAGCAACCCGTAGGCTTGCCTGTCCTTCTTCCACTCCTCATATAGTGCTGGTACAGCTGCAGAAGAACCCGCAAGAGCTGTACCCTTTTGTCAAGTCTTTCCCGCCACGACTTGCGCTGCGGTGATGTCCTTTGCCTGTGGAACTCGAGCCAGCTCGTCGCCGCTCACCACCTCCCACAAGCGCCTCTCCTCAAAAAGGAGGCGGGTATGCATCTAACAAAACGTGAAGTTGTCGCATCCCTCCAGCCTCTCCAAAAGCTGGGCTGCTGTTATAACGACAGCTGCTGCCATTTTGAGCCTTGGTGATGCTCAACGTTGCTTTTGGATGGCGGCGCTACCCCTGCTTCTGCTGCTGCTTTAGTAAGAAATTTGTCTGATAAAAAATGAATAGTAGATGCCACCAGATAAGGAATATTGAAAAATTAAGTCCACCACTAGAAAATTCAGCTCGAAAACTTTCAGATCGACCCATAAAACAGGGTCATCAACAGGATATGCTTCTGCTCCTACTCCAACTTAGACCAGCCAGCTTGTAAACGGCGTTTCTCCTAAACGAATCAATGGAATGCAAATATTTTTGCACTAATGGTCATCACAAGGCAATAGTCCTACTCATAGAGAAGAGTGTAGCCCTGGCCGACCTCGTTTTAAGCATATATCTTAATCCGACTGTTGGATCTTCTCTATCTTGGGCTCGTTGGAAAGCTTGTCTTTTGAACTTGAAGATCCACTGATCGATCGTTGAATCGAGTGAAGGTTTCACCCCAACCTGTCACTCTCAACGTGACGGCTGTTGGGAAAGGAGCCATCTGGCTCAGTTTCAGGTCCACAGGAGCAAGTTCCAGGAAAGTACCATATTCCTGCTCCGATCGCTGATCCGACTTCTTCATTGGAAAGATCAGGTGGCAAAATCTCTACGGTCCAAGTTTGAGGCTGATCCAACGGTCGGATTGGGAGATATAAATTTTGAAGTTTCGGGGGTCATGGACCGTCGATGTCTGGGTGGGCATGGGTGATGGCTCCATGCCTTAGCCCGAGAAAAGAAAAAGGCAAGAGGTCTAGGGTCAAGACCTCATGGGAGAAATATCCAAGAAGGTCCTTGGTCTTAGGATTGCCTTGTCAGAGTGTGCTGACTAGGATAAAGGTACCTCTCCTTACTTTTTAGGTGAGGTGAGATCCTTGTGTGCTAGCCATGGACACATGGCGATTCTCCATGGGTTTGTGGGTTATGTGACCACTAGGAGTGTGCCATGAGAGCATTCTCTAGCTCTCTAGGTCGTGTGTGAGTCGTGAGCCTGATTGCTAGGCTGATTTCCCCCCTTGTGTGAGATTATGGACTCTAGTTTGTGAGCCTTAGCCTCCATGGCTAAGTGGTGTGGCTTGTGAGAGGGCTGACTTGCCACAGCTCTAACACTATATGTACTCCATCATTTTGAGTGATGTAACAACCATTCTTCAGCAAAAGTGATGCCCTTCCAATCACACATGCTCGCTGCTCCAAGGCTCCCTCTCTCCTCAAGTTCCAACATTTGGTATCAGAGCCAAGTTCTGCCACTTCCAGCCAGCACAGGCCGTCACTTTCAGAGTGACGGGTTGGGGAGAAACCTTCACCAGATTTGACAATTCACCACTGCATCTTCAAGTTCAAAAGACAAGCTTTTCAACGAGCCCAAGATTGCAAAGATCCAACGGTCGGATTGACAGTCATGCTCAAAACGAGGTCGGCCAGGGCTGCACTCTTCTCTGAGTAAGACTGTCGCCTTGTGATGAGCATAACTCTCTTGTTTCTTTGTCAAATTTAAAAAGTGGTACATGCGAATTGTAGTATTTTTCCTAAGCTTTACATTGGTGCAAAAATATTTGCATTCCATTGATTCGTTTGGGAGGAACGCCGTTTNGGTAGAAGTAGTAGCAGAAGCAGGGGTAGCGCCGCCATCAAAGGGCAGTCCTGAGCATTATCAAGGCTCAAAATGGTAGCAGATGGCATTGTAACAGCAGCCCAGCCTTTGGAGAGGCTGGAGGGACGCGCCAACTTCACGTTTTGGAAGATCCGTACCCGCCTCCTTTTGGAGGAGAGGGGCTTGTGGGAGGTGGTGAGCGGCGACGAGCCGGCTCGAGTTCCACAAGCAAAAGGCATCACCGTAGCGCAGGTGGTGGCAGGGAAGATGCCGCAAAAGGGTGCAGCTGATGTAGGTTCTTCTGCAGTTGTACCAGCGGCATATGAGGATTGGAAGAAGAAGGACAGGCAGGCCTACAGGTTGCTTGTCAACACCATCTCCAATCCGCATCTTCAGTACGTGAGTGACAAGGCTATTGCAAAGGAGGGGTGGGACACGTTGTGCAAGAAGTATGAGAGCAAGGATCCTGCATTCCTCATGCTTTTGGAGGAAAAGATGATGGCGCTCAATATGCATGGTGGTGAAGGGATGGAGGCGTATCTGGACAGGGCAAAGGAGCTGGCGAAACAGTTGAGAGCGGCTGGTAATCCTGTGGAAGAGACGCGCTTCATTCTCTTCTTGCTGAGGGGACTCCCAACCAGCTACGACACGGTGCAAGAGACGTTGGAGTGCCAGCCGACTCTCGACCTCGACTTCATCTGCACGCACTTGGTGCAGGTGGAACTGCGTCGCAATGCAGCGAAGCGCAATGGCGGCAGCAGCAGTAGCAGTGAAGCAGCTTTCATGGCCATGGGCTCATACAACCAGCAGCAGCAGCAGTCCGGACAGCAGAGAGGCAAGAAGAAGGGCAAGTGCCACTATTGCCAGAAAGAGGGGCACTACAAGAAAGAGTGCTTCAAGTTCAAGAGGGACCAGAAGGAGCAGTAGCAGCAGCAGCAGCAGCAAAAGCAGCAATCTCCACAGCAACAGCAGCAGCACTCATAGCAACGCCAGCAGCAGCAGCAGCAGAACCAAACTGGCGTGCGCCATTTTGGCAACATGAACGTTGCCAAGGAGGTGTGCGACCGCCTCTTCATGGCAAAGTCTGACATGTCGCAGAAGGAAAGGGCAGATCTGGCGTGGTACAAGGACTCGGGGTGTACGAAGAGTCTGACACACCACAAGGAGTGCGTCACGCAGTTGCTCTCTATTTCCCCTCCTCCGATTGCTTTGGGTGATGATCGGGTGGTGTATGCTGAGGGGATTGGGATTGTGGAGATGTGGTTGGAGACGCCGCGTGGCATTGAAGTGGGAGTTTTCCATGGGGTGCTATATGTACCTGATGCTGCTTTCAACCTCCTCTTAGTCTCCTCTCTCACAAACACAAGACTGCGCGTTGTCTTTGATGATGACTATGGCTACATCCTCAACAAGGAAACAGGAGAGGAGTTGGCCAAGTCGATGAAGGAGGGCGACATGTACCGCCTGCTGGGGGCGACCAAGATCCCGCATGAGCAGAGTCTTGCAGCAGTGGTGCAGGCGACAGATGGCGAGATCTGGCATGCGCGCTACGGCCACATTGGCATGCGCGCCGTGCAGCAGCTTCAAGCAAAGCAGATGGTGCGTGACCTGCCTACCATCTCTAACTTTGAGCAGCAGTTATGCATCGGATGTTTGGAGGGGAAGCAACACCGTGAGGCGTTGTCTGGAGCAGGGGAGCGTGCGAAAGAGGTATTGGAGCTGGTCCACACGGACTTGTGCGGACCGATGCAGACACAGAGCTTTGGAGGCTCTAGGTATTTCCTCACCTTCATTGATGATTTCAGCCGTTACACTGCTGTGTACTTCCTTTCCTCCAAGGACCAGTGCTTTGACAGGTTCAAGGAGTTCAAGGCCATGGTGGAAAACCAATCTGGCAAGAAGATCAAGGCGTTGCGCAGCGACCGCGGTGGAGAGTACCTGAGCAAGGAATTCCAGGACTACCTCGCAGCAGCTGGCATGAAGGCGCAGCGTACCGCGCCGTACTCGCCGCAGCAGAACGGTGTAGCAGAACGCGCCAACCGTACCATTGTGGAGTCGGCGCGCTCCATGTTGCACGCGGTTCGGCTTACCTACGACTTCTGGGCTGAAGCCGTGAGCACTGCAGTCTACACCAAGAACCGCAGTCCAACTAAGGCGCTGGAGCAGATGACGCCGAACGAGGCGTGGTTCGGCAAGAAGTCGAGCGTAGGTCATCTTCGCGCGTTTGGCAGCTTGGCGCACATGCACGTGCCAAAGGAGAAGCGGCAAAAGTGGGACACGAAGAGTGCGCAGATGCTGATGATTGGCTACGATGTGGCAAGCAGGGCGTATCGCCTCTACAAGAGGGATACAGGCCACGTCATCATCTCCAGGGATGTCGTCTTCAACGAGAGCAATGTCATCGGCACCAACATTGTGTGTGAAGAGGCAACAGAACTAGCAGCTGACGAGACAGTGGGAGCAGAAAATCTTCTCGAACCAGTTTCTCCCGAACCTTCCTCTACTGTGACAGTGGGAGAATCATTCTACTCTCCCATGGCTGATGCAGCAGATACAGCAGCTTCATCGGCAGAAGCACAGGAGGGAGATGTAGCACCACCAGCAGAAGCAGTTGTGCCAGCCGCACCGCGTCAGCCGCCTGCTAACGCTCCAGCTCCAGGTCGGAGGTACCCTCTCAGGGTGCCTTACAAGCCTGGTGAGCGCGGCCATTTCTGGATGCTACAAAAACCAGAACAGATGAACGTTGCAGTTGCAGAAGATTCAGATGAGCCAACGTCATACAAGGAGGCCATGGCTGCACCGGATGCAGCAGATTGGGCGTAAGCCGTGCAGCAAGCGATACAGTCGCAGCTGGACAACGGCACGTGGGAGCTGACTGAGCATCCACCTGGACGTAAGGTGATCAAGTGCAAGTGGGTGTTCAAGAAGAAGCGGGGAGCAGATGGTAACCTTGAAAAGTACAAGACGAGGCTGGTCGCCAAGGGCTACTCGTAGTAGGAGGGCATCGACTACACAGAAACTTTTGCTCCTGTTGCAAAGTTTGCCTGTGTGCGCACGCTCCTCTCTTATGCAGCAGCTGAGGACTTTGAGGTTGACCACATGGATGTCAAAACGGCATTCTTGAATGGTGACTTGGAGGAGGAGATCTACATGGAGCAGCCGGAGGGGTTCGTCATGGATGGCCACGAGCACCTGGTTTGCAAGCTGCAGAAGTCGCTGTATGGCCTCAAGCAAGCGTCGCGTGCCAGGAACCAGAAGTTGGATGCGGCGTTGCAGTGCATGGGATTTGAGCGCAGCGAGTGTGACTATCGCGTGTATCACTGGCAGCATGAGTATGAGATCCTCATCATCATTGTCTATGTGGATGACATGCTCCTCCTTTCCAACAGCATGTCTGCACTACAGGAGTTCAAGGAGGCCATAAAGGAGCGCTTCCAGATGTCTGATCTCGGGGAGGCATCATACTTCCTTGGTATCCAGATCACGCGTGACCGCAAATCACGCTCTCGCTCACTACAGCAGAGTCGCTACATCAAGGACGTCTTGCAGCAGTTCGGCACGGCAGAGGCAAAACCCATCGGCACGCCGCTGGAGACGCGGCAGTACCTCGTAAGCTTTAGTGGACAAGCAGATGCAGCTGAGCGACAGAAGTACCATAGCGCCGTCGGCAGTCTCATGTACCTGATGGTGGCAACCAGGCCAGACCTCGCACAGGCTGTTAGCGCTGTGAGCCAACACATGGAAAACCCCGGACCTGAGCACCAGAAGGCTGTGAAGCAGATCTTCCGCTACCTTGCTAGAACCATCAACATCGGCATCACCTACAACGGCAACGACAACAGCATCATCGGCTACACATATGCAGATTGGGCTTCAAACCGTGAGGACCGTATATCCATCTCTGGACATGTGTTCCTCATGAATGGTGGGGCCATCAGCTGGTGCAGCAAGTAGCAGGTGGTCGTGGCGATCTCGAGCACAGAAGCTGAGTACGTCTCTCTCAGGTTTGGAGCCAAGGAAGCAGTTTGGCTTCGGCGTCTCATGGCAGAGATGAGTGGGGGTGGAGCAGTTCCAGTTCCAGTGCGCATCGAAAACCAGAGCGCAATCGCACTCGCCAAAAATCCTGAGCACCATGTACGCACCAAGCACATTGATATCGCATATCATTTCATCAGGCACATGGTGCAGGAGGGTGTTATCAAGCTGGAGTTTACTCCAACCAGCAAGCAGGTCGCTGATTTTTGCATGAAGCCAGTGACCCATGAGAAGCAGCAGTTCTGCATGAAGGCATGTGGACTCAGCCCACTCTGACTCCGACAAAGTGGGAGATTGTTGGGAAAGGAACCATCTGGCTCAGTTCTAGACATCTGGCTCAGTTCCAGATGTCCACAGGAGCAAGTTCCAGGAAAGTACCAGCTGCCTGCTCCGATTGCCAATCTAAGTACTTCATTAGAAAGATCAGGTGGCAAAATGTCTACGGTCCAAGTTTGAGGCCGATCCAACGGTCGGATTGGGAGATATGAATTTTCGAAATTTCGGGGGTCATGGACCGTCGATGTCTGGGTGGGCATGGGTGATGGCTCCATGCCTTAGCCTGAGAAAAGAAAAAGGCAAGAGGTCCAGGGTCAAGACCTCGTGGGAGAAACATCCAAAAAGGTCCTTGGTCTTAGGATTTTGAGTGATTGAACAACCAGTTTTCAGCACAAGTGATGCCCTTCCAATCACACATGCTTGCTGCTCCAAGGCTGCCTCTCTCCTCCAGATCCAACAACGGCTTGTGCTGGCTGAAAGTGGCAGAACTTGGCTCTAATACCAAATGTTGGATTTGGAGGAGAGAGGGAGCCTTGGAGCAGCAAGCTTGTGTGATTCGAAGGGCATCACTTGTACTGAAGAATGGTTATTCAATCACTCAAAGTGATGGAGTACATTTAGAGCTAGAGCTTGGGCAAGTTTGCCCTCTCACAAGCCACACCACTTAGTCATGGAGGCTAAGGCTCACACACTAGAGTCCATAATCTCACACGAGGGAGGAAATCAGCCTATCAGACTTACCACTCACACACGACCTAGAGAGCTAGTAAATGCTCTCATGGCACACTCCTAGTGGTCACATAACCCACAATCCCATGGAGAATCGCCATGTGTCCATGGTTAGCACACAAGGATCTCACCTCACCAAAAAGTAACGAAAGGTACCTTTATCCTAGTCAGCACACTTTGACAAGGCAATCCTAAGACCAAGGACCTTTTTGGATATTTTTCCCATCAGGTCTTGACCCTTGACCTCTTGTCTTTTTCTTTTCTCAGGCTAAGGGATGGAGCCATCGCCCATGGTCACCCGCATGTCGGCGGTCGATGACCCTTAAAACTTCGAAAATTCATATCTCCCAATCCGACTGTTGGATCAACCTCAAACTTGGAGCGTAGACATTTTGCCACCTGATCTTTCGAATGGTGAAGTTGGATTGACAATCGGAGTAGGTATGTGGTACTTTCCTGGAACTTGCTCTTGTGGAACTTCCTCTTGGTATTTCCTCACCTTCATTGATGATTTCAGCAGTTACAGTGCTATGTACTTCCTTTCCTCTAAAAACCAGTGCTTTGACAGGTTCAAGGCATTCGAGGTAATGAAGAAGAACCAAACTGGCAAGAAGATCAAGGCGTTGCGTAGCGATTGTGGCGAAAAGTACCTGTGCAAGGAGTTCCAGGACTACCTCGCTGTAGCAAGCATCAAGGCGCAACGAACTGTGCTATACTCGCCGTAGCAAAACTACATAGCAGAATGCGCCAACCGCACCATTTTTGAATTAGCGCACCCCATGCTACACGCGGATCGGCTCACCTATGACTTCTTGTCCGAAGGAGTGAGCACTACGGTCTACATCAAGAATCACAATCCAACCAAGGCCCTGGAGCAGATGACGCCGAACGAGGCGTGGTTCGATGAGAAGCCGAGCGTGGGTCATGTTGGAAAGGGAGCCATCCGGCTCAATTTCAGGTCCACAGGAGCAAGTTCCAGGAAAGTACCAGATGCCTGCTCCGATCGCAAATCCGTCTTCACCATTGGAAAGATCATGTGGCAAAATGTCTACGGTCCAAGTTTGAGGCCGATCCAACAGTCGGATTGGGAGATATGAATTTTCAAAGTTTCAGGGGTCATGGACCGTCGATGTCTGGGTGGGCATGGGTAATGGCTCCATGCCTTAGCCTGAGAAAAGAAAAAGGCAAGAGGTCCAGGGTCAAGACCTGATGGGAGAAATATCCAATAAGGTCCTTGTCAGAGTGTGCTGACTAGGATAAAGGTACCTCTCCTTACTTTTTAGGTGAGGTGAGATCCTTGTGCGCTAGCCATGGCAATTCTCCATGGGTTTGTGGGTTATGTGACCACTAGGAGTGTGCCATGAGAGCATTCTCTAGCTCTCTAGGTCGTGTGTGAGTGGTCAGCCTGATTGCTAGGCTGATTTCCTCCCTTGTGTGAGATTATGGATTCTAGTGTGTGAGCCTTAGGTCCATGGCTAAGTGGTGTGGGTTGTGAGAGGGCTGACTTGCCCAAGCTCTAGCTCTATATGTACTCCATCATTTTGAGTGATTGAACAACCATTCTTCAGCACAAGTGATGCCCTTCCAATCACACATGCTCGCTGCTCCAAGGCTCCCTCTCTCCTCCATTTCCAACATTTGGTATCAGAGCCAAGTTCTGCCACTTTTAGCCAGCACAGGCCGTGACTTTGAGAGTGACGGTTGGGGGTGAAACCTTCACCAAATTTGACGATCGACCACTGGATCTTCAATTTCAAAAGACAAGCTTTCCAAAGAGCCCACAATTGCAAAGATCCAACACTGGGATAGAGAGGTATGCTCAAAACGAGGTCGGCCAGGGCTACACTCTTCTCTATGAGAAAGACTGTCGCCTTGTGATGACCATAACTCTCTTGTTTCTTTGTCAAATTTAAAAAGTGGCACCTGCAAATTGTAGTATTATTCCTAAGCTTTCCATTCGTGCAAAAATATTTGCATTCCATCGATTCGTTTGGGAGAAACGTCGTTTGCAAGCTGGCTGGCCTGAGTTGGAGTAGGAGCAGAAGCATACCCTGTTTTCAAGAGGGCATATCTTTTGAAATCCCCTGTTGATGACCCTATTTTATAGGTCGATCTGAAAGGTTTTGAGCTGAATTTTCCAGTGGTGGGCTCAATCTGCTGGCATCTACAGTCCCTTTTCTGTCAGACAGATTTCTGGCAGAAGCAGCAGCAGAAGTAGGGGTAGCGCCGCCATCCAAGAGCAGCGCTGAGCATCACCAAGGCTCAAAATGGCAGCAGCTGGCGTTGTGACAGCAGCCCAGCCTTTGGAGAGGCTGGAGGGACGCACCAACTTCACGTTTTGGAAGATCCATACCCGCCTCCTTTTGGAGGAGAGGGGCTTGTGGGAGGTGGTGAGCGGCGACGAGCCGGCTCCAGTTCCACAGGCAAAAGGCATCACCGCAGCGCAGGTGGTGGCGGGGAAGACGCCGCAAAAGGGTGCAGCTGATGCGGGTTCTTCTGCAGCTGTACCAGCGACGTATGAGGAGTGGAAGAAGAAGGACAGGCAGGCCTATAGGTTGCTTGTCAACACCATCTCCAACCCGCATCTTCAGTACGTGAGTGACAAGGCTACTGCAAAGGAGGGGTGGGACACNCAAAGAAACGAGAGAGTTATGGTCATCACAAGGCGACAGTCTTACTCATAGAGAAGAGTGTAGCCCTGGCCGACCTCGTTTTGAGCATAACTCTCAATCCGACCGTTGGATCTTCGCGATCTTGGGCTCGTTGGAAAGCTTGTCTTCTGAACTTGAAGATCCAGTGGTCGATCGTCAAATTTGGTGAAGGTTTCACCCCAACCCGTCACTCTCAAAGTGACGGCCTGTGCTGGCTAAAAGTGGCAGAACTTGGCTCTGATACCAAATGTTGGATCTGGAGGAGAGAGGGAGCCTTGGAGCAGCGAGCATGTGGGACTGAAAGGGCATCACTTGTGCTGAAGAATGGTTGTTCAATCACTCAAAATGATGGAGTACATATAGAGCTAGAGCTTGGGCAAGTCAGCCCTCTCACAAGCCACACCACTTAGCCATGGAGGCTAAGGCTCACACACTAGAATCCATAATCTCACACAAGGGAGGAAATCAGCCTAGCAATCAGGCTGACCACTCACACACGACCTAGAGAGCTAGAGAATGCTCTCATGGCACACTCCTAGTGGTCACATAACCCACAAACCCATGGAGAATCGCCATGTGTCCATGGCTAGCACACAAGGATCTCACCTCACCTAAAAAGTAAGGAGAGGTACCTTTATCCTAGTCAGCACACTCTGACAAGGCAATCCTAAGACCAAGGACCTTTTTGGATATTTCGCCTATCAGGTCCTGACCCTGGACCTCTTGCCTTTTTCTTTTCTCAGGCTAAGGCATGGAGCCATCACCCATGCCCACCCAGACATCGACGGTCCATGACCCCCGAAACCTCGAAAATTGATATCTCCCAATCCGACCGTTGGATCGGGCTGAAACTTGGACCGTAGACAATTTGCCACCTGATCTTTCCAATGGTGAAGTCAGATCGACGATCGGAATAGGCATCTGGTAGCTTCCTGGAACTTGCTCTTGTGGACCCGAAACTGAGCCGGATGGCTCCTTTCCCAACAATCTCCCACTTTGCCGCAGTCAGAGTGGGCTGAGTCCACATGCCTTCATGCAGAACGGCTGCTTCTCACGGGTCACTGGCTTGGTGCAGAAATCAGCGACCTGCTTGCTGGTTGGAGTAAACTCCAGCTTGATAGTACCCTCCTGCACCATGTGCCTGATGAAGTGATAGGCGATGTCAATGTGCTTGGTGCGAGCATGGTGCTCGGGATTCTTGGCGAGTGCAATAGCGCTCTGGTTGTCGACGCGCATGGGAACAGGAACTGCTGCACTCCCACTCATCTCTGCCATGAGACGCTGGAGCCAAACTGCTTCCTTGGCTCCAAAGCTGAGAGAGACGTACTCAGCTTCTGTGCTGGAGGTGGCCACGACCACCTGCCGCTTGCTGCACCAGCTGATGGCACCTCCATTCATGAGAAACACATGTCCAGAGATGGACTTGCGAGTCTCAGGGTTTGAAGCCCAATCTGCGTCTGTGTAACCGATGATGCTGTTGTCGTTGCCGTTGTAGGTGATGCCGATGTTGATGGTTCTAGCAAGGTAGCGGAAGATCTGCTTCACAGCCTTCTGGTGCTCAGGTCCGGGGTTTTCCATGTGTTGGCTC
>SZWC01001954.1:84698-133035 GCA_023375785.1 Penium margaritaceum | reverse complement strand
GGATTGTGGAGATGTGGTTGGAGACCCCGCGTGGCATTGAAGTGGGAGTGTTCCATGGCGTGCTGTATGTGCCTGATGCTGCGTTCAACCTTCTCTCAGTGTCCTCTCTCACAAACACAGGACTGCGCGTCGTTTTTGACGATGATTACGGCTACATCCTCGACAAGGAAACAGGAGAGGAGTTGGCCAAGTCGGTGAAGGAGGGCGACATGTACCGCCTGCTGGGGGCGACCAAGATCCCGCGTGAGCAGAGTCTTGCAGCAGTGGTGCAGGCGACAGATGGCGAGATCTGGCATGCACGCTACGGCCACATCGGCATGCGCGCCTTACAGCAGCTTCAAGCAAAGCAGATGGTGCGTGACCTACCTACCATCTCTAACTTTGAGCAGCAGTTATGCATTGGCTGTTTGGAGGGGAAGCAGCACCGCGAGGCGTTCTCTGGAGCAGGGGAGCGTGCAAAAGGGGTGTTGGAGCTGGTCCACACGGACTTGTGCGGACCGATGCAGACCCAGAGCTTTGGAGGCTCTAGGTATTTTCTCACCTTCATTGATGATTTCAGCCGTTACACTGCTGTGTACTTCCTTTCCTCCAAGGACCAGTGCTTCGACAGGTTCAAGGAGTTCAAGGCCATGATGGAGAACCAGACCGGCAAGAAGATCAAGGCGCTGCGCAGCGATCGCGGTGGAGAATACCTAAGCAAGGAGTTCCAGGACTACCTCGCAGCAGCTGGCATCAAGGCGCAGCATACCGCGCCGTACTCGCCGGAGCAGAACGGCGTAGCAGAACGCGCCAACCGTACCATTGTGGAGTCGGCGTGCTCCATGCTGCACGCGGCTCGGCTGACCTACGACTTCTGGGCTGAAGCTGTGAGCACTGCGGTCTACATCAAGAACCGTAGTCCAACTAAGGCGCTGGAGCAGATGACGCCGTACGAGGCGTGGTTTGGCAAGAAGCCGAGCGTGGGTCATCTTCACGCGTTTGGCAGCTTGGCGCACATGCACGTGCCAAAGGAGAAGCGGCAAAAGTGGGACGCGAAGAGTGCGCAGATGCTGATGATTGGCTACGACGTGGCAAGCAAGGCGTATCGCCTCTGCGAGAGGGATACAGGCCACGTCATCATCTCCAGGGATGTCGTCTGCAATGAGAGCTACGTCATCAGCACCAACATTGTGTGTGAAGAGACAACAGAAACAACAGCTGACGAGACTGTGGGAGCAGAAATTCTCCTGACCCAGTTTCTCTTGATCCTTCCTCTACTGTGACAGTGGGAGAATCACTCTACTCTCCCATGTCTGATGCAGCAGATACAGCAGCTTCATCGGCAGAAGCAGAGGAGGGAGATGTAGCACCACCAGCAGAAGCAGTTGTGCCAGCCGCACCGCGTCAGCCGCCTGCTAACGCTCCAGCTCCAGGTCGGAGGTACCCTCTTAGGGTGCGTTACAAGCCTGGTGAGCGCGGCCATTTCTGGATGCTGCAGAAACCAGAACAGATGAACGTTGCAGTTGCAGCAGATTCAGATGAGCCAACGTCATACAAGGAGGCCATGGCTGCACCGGATGCAGCAGATTTGGCGCAAGCCGTACAGCAAGAGATACAGTCGCAGCTGGACAACGACACGTGGGAGCTGACTGAGCGTCCACCTGGACGTAAAGTGATCAAGTGCAAGTGGGTCTTCAAGAAGAAGCGGGGAGCAGATGGCAACCTGGAAAAGTACAAGGCGAAGCTGGTCGCCAAGGGCTTCTCGCAGCAGGAGGGCATCGACTACACAGAAACTTTTGCCCTCGTTGCAAAGTTTAGCTCTGTGCGCACGCTCCTCTCTTATGCAGCAGCTGAGGACTTCGAGGTTCACCACATGGATGTCAAGACGGCATTCTTGAATGGTGACTTAGAGGAGGAGATCTACATGGAGCACCCGGAGGGGTTCGTCATGGATGGCCAGGAGCACCTGGTCTGCAAGCTGCAGAAGTCGCTGTACGGCCTCAAGCAAGCGTCGCGTGCTTGGAACCAGAAGTTGGATGCGGCGTTGCAGTGCATGGGGTTTGAGCGCAGCGAGTGTGACTACAGCGTGTATCGCTGGCAGCATGAGCATGAGATCCTCATCATCATTGTCTATGTGGATGACATGCTCCTCCTTTCAAACATCATGTCTGCACTGCAGGAGTTCAAGGAAGCCATGCAGGAGCGCTTCCAGGTGTCTGATCTCGGGGAGGCATCATACTTCCTCGGTATCCAGATCGTGTGTGACCGCAAGTCACGCTCTCTCTCGCTGCAGCAGAGCCGCTACATGAAGGATGTTTTGCAGCGGTTTGGCATGGTAGATGCAAAACCCATCGGCACGCCGCTGGAGACGCGGCAGTACCTCGTGAGCTTCAATGGAGAAGCAAATGCAGCTGAGCGACAGAAGTACCAGAGCGCCATCGGCAGTCTCATGTACCTGATGGTGGCAACCAGGCCGGACCTCGCACAGGCTGTGAGCGCTGTGAGCCAGCACATGGCTAATCCCGGACCGGAGCACCAGAAGGCAGTGAAGCGGATCTTCCGCTACCTTGCTGGAACCATCAACATTGGCATCACCTACAACGGCAANAAGAGAGGCTGAGAGAGACAAGGCATGCACTGCTCACCCTTGTGGAGTAAGTCCCCTTGGTCTACTCTTGGTAGTCTACCTGGTGCATGCTCCTTAGGACAACTTCCTACAGCCTAGTGGGTGAAGGCGCCATCTCACAAGCGAGAGGTCCGGGGTCAAATCCCGCCAGGACCAACTTTTCTTTGTGACTAGAAAGGGCCAAGGAAGCTTTAAGGTCCAAGGTGGATCAAGCGCCACTTAGCGGTCACAGAGGGTGCCATGTCATCAAAGCTGATGACATTGTCTAGGGTGGCCTTGGGGGGGAGGCCCCCTCCAAGGAGCCACTGGGAGCACTGACCAGAGACTATATAAGGCCTGTCATTTGCATATGATAATACATCATCTCTTACTCTTGAGACTTGGGAGAAAACTAATCCCTTGTTGGCCACCAAGAAAGAGGGTAAAGAACAAGTGCAAGTGCACACTTTGGTGTGTAGCATTACCAGTTGGGTGAGAGTTTGGAACACTCTCCGGCCACGGTTGGGACAAGCTAAGTGAACCTTTCAGTGTGGAAACACCACTCCGTGGGTGATCTCTACCTTGGTTGAAATACCAAGGGCGGTTGGCGGTTTGCCTGTCGGCGCCGTTTACTCTAGACCGTGGCCAAGTGCGGAGTGACACTTCCGCTACCTTGCTCGAACCTTCAACATTGGCATCACCTACAACGGCAATGACAACAGCATCATCGGCTACACAGACGCAGATTAGGCTTCAAACCCTGAGGACCGCAAGTCCATCTCTGGCCATGTCTTCCTCATGAATGGTGGAGCCATCAGCTGGTGCAGCAAGCGGCAGGTGGTCGTGGCCACCTCGAGTACAGAAGCTGAGTACGTATCTCTCAGCTTTGGAGCCAAGGAAGCATTTTGGCTCCAACGTCTCATGGCAGAGATGAGTGGGAGTGCAGCAGTTCCAGTTCCTGTGCGCGTCGACAACCAGAGCACAATCGCACTCGCCAAGAATCCTGAGCACCATGCACGCACCAAGCACATTGACATCGCATATCACTTCATCAGGCACATGGTGCAGGAGGGTGCTATCAAGCTGGAGTTTACTCCAACCAGCAAGCAGGTTGCTGATTTCTGCACCAAGCCAGTGACCCGTGAGAAGCAGCAGTTCTGCATGAAGGCATGTGGACTCAGTCCACTGTGACTGCGGCAGAGTGGGAGATTGTTGGAAAGGGAGCCATCCGGCTCAATTTCAGGTCCACAGGAGCAAGTTCCAGGAAAGTACCAGATGCCTGCTATGATCGTCAATCAGACTTCACCATTTGAAAGATCATGTGGCAAAATGTCTACGGTCCAAGTTTGAGGCCGATCCAACGGTCGGATTGGGAGATATGAATTTTCAAAGTTTCGGGGGTCATGGACCGTCGATGTCTGGGTGGGCATGGGTGATGGCTCCATGCCTTAGCCTGAGAAAAGAAAAATGCAAGAGGTCCAGGGTCAAGACCTGATGGGAGAAATATCCAATAAGGTCCTTGGTCTTAGGATTGCCTTGTCAGAGTGTGCTGACTAGGATAAAGGTACCTCTCCTTACTTTTTAGGTGAGGTGAGATCCTTGTGTGCTAGCCATGGACACATGGCAATTCTCCATGGGTTTGTGGATTATGTGACCACTAGGAGTGTGCCATGAGAGCATTCTCTAGCTTTCTAGGTCGTGTGTGAGTGGTCAGCCTGATTGCTAAGCTGATTTCCTCCCTTGTGTGAGATTAGGGATTCTAGTGTGTGAGCCTTAGCCTCCATGGCTAAGTGGTGTGGCTTGTGAGAGGGCTGACTTGCCCAAGCTCTAGCTCTATATGTACTCCATCATTTTGAGTGATTGAACAACCATTCTTCAGCACAAGTGATGCCCTTCCAATCACACATGCTCGCTGCTCCAAGGCTCCCTCTCTCCTCCATTTCCAACAGGTCATCTTCGCACATTTGTCAACTTGGCGCAAATGCACGTACCCATGGAGAAGCGGCAGAAATGGGACGCGAAGAGCGCACAAATGCTCATGATCGGCTATGACGTGGGAAGCAAGGCGTATCGCCTTTACGAGAGGGATAGTGGCTACGTCATCATCTCCGAGGATATCACTTTCAATGAAAGCAACGTCATCGGCACGAACATCATCTGCAAAGAGGCAGCAGAACCAGCAGCTGACAAAGCAATGAGAGCAAATGTTCTCCTTGACCCCGTCTCTCTTGACCCACCTCCATTAAGACAGTTGGAGAACCACTGTACTCTCCCATGTCCGATGAAGCAAATACAGCGGCCTCATTGGCAGAATTAGAGGAAGAAGATGCACCGCCATCACCAGAGGCAGTTATGCCAGCAGGACCACGTAAGCCGCTTGCTAACACTCCAGTACCAGGTCCCAACTACCCTCTCAGGGTGTGCTACAAGCCTAGTGAGTGCGAGCATTTCTGGATACACCAAAAACCACACCCGATGAACGTCGCAGTTGCAGCAGACTCTGATGAGCCAAAGTCGTACAAGGAGGCTATGGCTGAACCAGATATAGCAGATTAGGCACAAGCTGTACAGTAGGAGATATAGTCAAAGCTCCACAACAAAACGTGGGAGCCATCTGGTTCAGTTTCAGGTCCACAGAGGAAAGTTCCAGGAAACTACCAGATGCCTGCTCCGATCATCAATCCAACTCTGCCATTAGAATGATCGGGTGGCAAAATATCTACGGACCAAGTTTGAGGCCAATCCAATAATCGGATTAGAGATATGAATCTTCTAAGTTTCTAGGGTCATCGACTGCGGATATCCGGGTGACCATGGGCGATGGCTCCATGTTTTAGCCTGAGAAAAGAAAAAAGCAAGAGGTCCAGGGTCAAGACCTGATGGAAAAAGTATCCAAAAAGGTCCTAGATTCTTAGGTTGACTTGTCAGAGTGTTCTGACTAGGAAAAAGGTACCTCTCCTTATTTTTTAGGGGTGGTGAGATCCTTCTATACTAGCCATGGACACATGGCGATTCTCCATGGTATTGTGGGTTATGTGACCACTAGGAGTGTGCCATGAGAGCATTTTCTAGCTCTCTACGTCGTGTGTGAGTTGTCAGCCTGATTGCTAGGCTGATTTCCTTCCTTGTGTGAGATTATGGACTCTAGTGTGTGAGCCTTAGCCTCCATGGCTAAGTGGTATGGCTTGTGAGAAGGCTGACTTGCCCAAGTTCTAGTTCTATATGTAATCCACCATTTTGAGTGATTCAATAACTATCCTTCAGCACAAGTGATGCCCTTCCAGTCTCATATGCTCGCTGCTCCAACGCTCCCTCTCTCCTCCAGATCGAATAGTCCTTGAATGACGGCGCCACCCCTGCTTCTACTGCTGCTTCTGCCAGAAATCTGGCTGACAGAAAGTTGAAGACGACATCCCTAAAGATGATGACGTGGCCTGTATCCCTCTCTTAGAGACGATATGCCTTGCCTGCTACGTCGTAGCCAATCATCAGAGTTATGCTCAAAACGAGGTCGGCCAGAGCTACATTCTTCTCTCTTAGTAAGACTGTCGCTTTGTGATGACCATAACTCTCTTGTTTCTATGTCAAATTTAAAAAGTATCATATACTAATTGAAGTATTTTTCCTAAGGTTTCCATTGGTGTAAAAATATTTGCATTCCATCAGTACGTTTGCAAGAAACGCCATTTACAAGCTAGCTGGTGTGAGTTGGAGTAGGAGCGGAAGCATACCCTATTTCCAAAAGGCCATATCTCTGAAAATCCCCTGTTGATTACCCTGTTCTATGTATTGATCTCAGAGATTTTGAGCTGAAGTTTCCAGTGGTTGGCCTTGTTTTTCAAAATTCCCAGTCATGTGGCCTCTACAGTCCATTTTTTGTCAGATAAATTTCTGGCTCAAGCAGTTGCAAAAGCAGGGGTAGCGCCGCCACTCAAGGGCAGCGGTGAGCATCACCAAGGCTCAACATGGCAGTAGCATGAGTGGTAACAGTAGAGTAGCCCTTGGAGAGGCTGGAAGGATGCGCCAACTTCACGTTTTTGAAGATCTGTACCCGCCTCCTTTTGGAGGAGAGGGGCTTCTGGGAGGTGGTGAGCGGCGAAGAGCGCGCTCCGCCTCCACAGGCAAAAGGTATCACCGCAGTAGAGGTGGTGGCGGGGAAGACGTCGTAGAAAGATTCAACAGATGCAAGTTCATCTTCAACTCCAAGAGCGACATATGAGGAAGAAGAACAGGCAGGCCTACAAGCTGCTTGTCAACGCCATCTCCAACCCGCATCTTCAGTACGAGAGTAACAAGGCTCCTGCAAAAGAGGGGTCAGACACGTTGTACAAGAAGTATGAGAGCAAGGATCCTCTATTCCTCATGCTTTTGGAGGAAAAGATGATGGCGTTCAAAATGGAGGGTGACGAAGGGATGGAGGCGTACTTGGACAGGGCAAAGGAGCTGGCAAAACAGCTGAAAGCGGCCGGCAACCCTGTGGAAGACACGCGCTTCATCCTCCTCTTGCTGAGGGGATTACCAACGAGCTTTGACACGGTGCGAGAGACGTTGGAGTACCAGCACTTGGTGCAGGTAGAACTGCGTCACTATGAAGCAAAACGCAATGACGGCAGCAGTAGCAGTGAAGCACCATTCATGGCCATGGGGTCACGCAACCAGTAGCAGCAGCAGTCAGGCCAACAGAGAGGCAAGAAGAAGGGCAAGTGGCACTATTGCCTGAAAGAGGGGAACTACAAGAAAGAGTACTTCAAGTTCAAGAGGGACCAGAAGGAGTAGCAGCAGCAGTAAAAGCAGCAATCTCCATATCAACAACAGCAATAGTCAAAGCAACGTCAGCAACAGCAGCAGCAGCAACAGAACCAGACCGGCGTGCGTCGTTTTGGCAACATGAACATCGCCAAAGAGGTGCGCGACTGCCTCTTCATGGCGAAGTCTGACATGTCGCAGAAGGAAAAGGCGGATCTGGCATGGTACAAGAACTCGGAATGTACCAAGAGTGTGATGCACCACAAGGAGTGGTTTAGGCAGCTACTCTGCATTCCCCCCCCGTCCAATTGCTTTGGGTTATGATCGGATGGTGTATGCTGAGGAGATTGGGATTGTGGAGATGTGGTTGGAGACCCCGCGTTGCATTGAAGTGGGAGTGTTCCATGGCGTGCTGTATGTACCTGATGCTGCATTCAACCTCCTCTCAGTCTCCTCTCTTACAAACACAAGACTGCGCGTCGTCTTCGATGATAACTATGGCTACATCTTCAACAAGGATACAGGAGAGGAGTTGGCCAGGTCGGTGAAGGAGGGCGACATGTACCAAGATCCCGCGTAAGCAGAGTCTTGCAGCAGTGGTGCAAGCGACATATGGCGAGATCTGGCATGCGCGCTACGGGCACATCGGCATGCGCGCCTTGCAGCAGCTTCAAGCAAAGCAGATTGTGCGTGACCTGCCTACCATCTCTTACTTTGAGCAGCAGTTATCCATTGGCTGTTTGGAGGGGAAGCAGCACTGCGAGGCGTTCTCGAGAGTAGGGAAGCGTGCGAACGAGGTGTTGGAGCTGGTCCACACGGACTTGTGCGGACCGATACAGACCTGTTGGATCTAGAGGAGAGAGGGAGCCTTGGAGCAGCGAGTATGTGTGATTGGAAGTACATCACTTGTGCTGAAGAATGGTTATTCAATCACTCAAAATGATGGAGTACATATAGTGCTAGAGCTTGGGCAAGTCAGCCCTCTCACAAGCCAGACCACTTAACCATGGAGGCTAAGGCTCACACACTAGAGTCCATAATCTCACACAAGGGGGGAAATCAGCCTAGCAATCAGGCTGACCACTCACACACGACCTAGAGAGCTAGAGAATGCTCTCATGGCACACTCCTAGTGGTCACATAACCCACAAACCCATGGAGAATCGCCATGTGTCCATGGCTAGCACACAAGGATCTCACCTCACCTAAAAAGNGAGGGAGCCTTGGAGCAGCGAGCATGTGTGATTGGAAGGGCATCACTTGTGCTGAAGAATGGTTGTTCAATCACTCAAAATGATGGAGTATATATAGTGCTAGAGCTTGGGCAAGTCAGCCCTCTCACAAGCCACACCACTTAGCCATGGAGGCTAAGGCTCACACACTAGAGTCCATAATCTCACACAAGGGGGGAAATCAGCCTAGCAATCAGGCTGACCACTCACACACGACCTAGAGAGCTAGAGAATGCTCTCATGGCACACTCCTAGTGGTCACATAACCCACAAAGCCATGGAGAATCGCCATGTGTCCATGGCTAGCACACAAGGATCTCACTTCACCTAAAAAGTAAGGAGAGGTACCTTTATCCTAGTCAGTACACTCTGACAAGGCAATCCTAAGACCAAGGACCTTTTTGGATATTTCTCCCATGAGGTCTTGACCCCGGACCTCTTGCCTTTTTTCTTCTCAGGCTAAGGCATGGAGCCATCACCCATGCCCACACAGACATCGACGGTTTATAACCCCCGAAACTTTGAAAATTCATATCTCCCAATCTGACTGTTGGATCGGCCTCAAACTTGGACCGTAGACATTTTGCCACCTGATCTTTCCAATGAAGCAGTTGGATCGACGATCGGAGCAGGCATCTGGTACTTTCCGGGAACTTGCTCCTTTAGTCCTCAAACAGAGCCAGATGGCTCTTTTCCCAACAATCTCCCACTTTACCGCAGTCAGAGTGGGCTGAGTCCACATGCCTTCATGCAGAACTGCTGCTTCTCACGGGTCACTGGCTTCGTGCAGAAATCAGCGACGTGCTTGCTGGTTGGAGTAAACTCCAGCATGATAGCACCCTCCTGCACCATGTGCCTGATGAAATGATATGCCATATCAATGTGCTTGGTGCATGCATGGTGCTCAGGATTTTTGGCGAGTGCAATTGCGCTCTGGTTGTGGACGTGCACAGGAACTGGAACTGCTGTACTCCCACTCATCTCTGCCATGAGACGCTGAAGCCAAACTGCTTCCTTGGCTCCAAAGCTGAGAGAGACGTACTCAGCTTCTGTGCTCGAGGTCGCCACAACCACCTGCCACTTGTTGCACCAGCTGATGGCCCCACCATTCATGAGGAACACATGTCCAGAGATGGACTTACGGTCCTTAGGGTTTGAAGCCCAATCTGCATCTGTGTAGCCGATAATGCTGTTGTTGTTGCCGTTATAGGTGATGCCGATGTTGATGGTTCCTGCAAGGTAGCAGAAGATCCGCTTCACAACCTTCTGGTGCTCAGGTCCAGGGTTTGCCATGTGTTGGCTCACAGCGCTAACAGCCTGTACGAGGTCCGGCCTGGTTGCCACCATCAGGTACATGAGACTGCCGATGGCGCTCTGGTACTTCTGTCGCTCGGATGCATCTGCTTCTCCACTGAAGCTTACGAGTTACTGCCGCGTCTCCAGCGGCGTGCCGATGGATTTTGCCCCTACCATGCCGAACCGCTACAAGACGTCCTTGATGTAGCGACTCTGCTGTAGTGAGAGATAGCGTGATTTGCGGTCACGCGTGATCTGGATACCAAGGAAGTATGACGCCTCCCTGAGATCAGACATCTAGAAGTGCTCCTTCATGGCTTCCTTGAACTCACGTATTGCAGACATGCTGTTGGAAAGGAGGAGCATGTCATCCACATAGACAATGATGATGAGGATCTCATGCTCATGCTGCCAGCAATACACGTTATAGTTCCACTCGCTGCGCTCAAATCCCATGCACTACAACGCCGCATCCAATTTCTGGTTCCAGGCACGCGACGCTTGCTTGAGGCCATACAGCGACTTTTGCAGCTTGCAAACCAGGTGCTCCTGGCCATCCATGACGAACCCCTCCGGTTGCTCCATGTAGATCTCCTCCTCCAAGTCACCATTCAAGAATGCCATCTTGACATCCATATGGTGAACCTCAAAGTCCTCAGCTGCTGCATAAGAGAGGAGCGTGCGCACAGAGGCAAACTTTGCAACAGGAGCAAACGTTCCTGTGTAGTCGATGCCCTCCTGCTGCGAGTAGCCCTTGGCGACCAGCCTCGCCTTGTACTTTTCAATGTTACCATCTGCTCCCCGGTTCTTCTTGAACACCCACTTGCACTTGATCACCTTACGTCCAGGTGGACGCTCAGTCAGCTCCCACGTGCCGTTGTCCAGCTGCGACTGTATCTCTTGCTGCAGGGCTTGCCCCCAATCTGCTGCATCCGGTGCAGCCATGGCCTCCTTGTATGACGTTGGCTCATCTGAATCTGCTGCAACTGCAACGTTCATCTGTTCTGGTTTCTGCAGCATCCAGAAATGGCCGCGCTCACCAGGCTTGTAACGCACCCTTAAAGGGTACCTCCGACCTAGAGCTGGATCGTTAGCAGGCGGCTGAGGCGGTGCGGCTGGCACAACTGCTTCTGCAGGTGTTGCTACATCTCCCTCCTCTGCTTCTGCCGATGAAGCTGTTCTATCTGCTGCATCAGACATGGGAGAGTAGAGTGATTCTCCCACTATCACAGTAGAGGAAGGTTCCGGAGAAACTGGGTCGAGAAGAATTTTTGCTCCCACTGTCTCGTCAGCTGCTGGTTTTGCTGCCTCTTCACACACAATGTTGATGCCGATGACGTTGCTCTCGTTGAAGACGACATCCCTGGAGATGATGACGTGGCCTGTATCCCTCTCGTAGAGGCGATACGCCTTGCTTGCCACATCGTAGCCAATCATCAGCATCTGCGCACTCTTCGCGTCCCACTTTTGCCGCTTCTCCTTTGGCACGTGCATGTGCGCCAAGCTGCCAAACGCGCGAAGATGACCTACGCCTAGCTTCTTGCCGAACCACGCCTCGTACGGCGTCATCTACTCTAGCGCCTTAGTTGGACTGCGGTTCTTGATGTAGACCGCAGTGCTCACGGCTTCAGCCGAGAAGTCGTAGGTTAGCCGAGCCGCGTGCAGCATGGAACGCGCCGACTCCACAATAGTACGGTTGGCGCGTTCTGCTACACCGTTCTGCTGTGGCAAGTACGGCGCGGTACGCTATGCCTTGATGCCAGCTGCTGCGAGGTAGTCCTGGAATTCCTTGCTCAGGTACTCTCCACCGCGGTCGCTGCGCATTGCCTTGATCTTCTTGCCAGATTGGTTCTCTACCATGGCCTTGAACTCCTTGAACCTGTCAAAGCACGGGTCCTTGGAGGAAAGGAAGTACACAGCAGTGTAACGGCTGAAATTATCAATGAAGGTGAGAAAATACCTAGAGCCTCCAAAGCTCTGGGTCTGCATCGATCCGCACAAGTCCGTGTGGACCAGCTCCAACACCTCTTTCGTACGCTCCCCTGCTCCAGAGAATGCCTCGCGGTGTTGCTTCCCCTCCAAACATCTGATGCATAAATGCTGCTCAAAGTTAGAGATGGTAGGCAGGTCACACACCATCTGCTTTTCTTGAAGCTGCTGCAAGGCGTGCATGCCAATGTGGCCGTAGCGCGTATGCGAGATCTCGCCATCTGTCGCTTGCACCAGTGCTGCAAGACTCTGCTCACGCGGGATCTTGGTCGCCCCCAGCAGGCGGTATATGTCGCCCTCCTTCACCGACTTAGCCAACTCCTCTCCTGTTTCCTTGTTGAGGATGTACCCATAGTCATCATTGAAGACAACGCGCAGTCCTATGTTTGTGAGAGAGGAGACTGAGAGGAGGTTGAAAGCAACATCAGGTACATATAGCAATCTCCACAATCCCAATCCCCTCAGCATACACCACCCGATCATCACCCAAAGCAATCGGACGGGGGGGAATGGAGAGCAACTGCGTGAACCACTCCTTGTGGTGCGTCAGACTCTTGGTACATCCCGAGTCCTTTTACCACGCCAGATCCGCCTTTTCCTTCTGCAACATGTCAGACTTTGCCATGAAGAGGCGGTCGCGCACCTCCTTGGCAACGTTCATGTTGCCAAAATGGCGCACGCCAGTCTGGTTCTGCTGCTGCTACTGCTGCTGGCGTTGCTGTGACTACTACTGCTGTTGCTGTGGAGATTGCTGCTTTTGCTGCTGCTACTGCCGCTGCTCCTTCTGGTCCCTCTTGAACTTGAAGCACTCTTTCTTGTAGTGCCCCTCTCTCTGGCAATAGTGGCACTTGCCCTTCTTCTTGCCTCTCTGCTGCCCGGACTGCTACTGCTGCTGGTTGCGTGAGCCCATGGCAATGAAAGCTGCTTCATTGCTGCTACTGCCGCCATTGCGCTTTGCTACATTGCGACATAGTTCTACCTGCACCAAGTGGGTGCAGATGAAGTCGAGGTTGAGAGTCGGCTGGCACTCCAACTTCTCTCGCACCGTGTCGTAGCTGGTTGGGAGTCCCCTCAGCAAGAGGTGAATAAAGCGCGTCTCTTCCACAGGATTGCCAGCCGCTCTCAACTATTTCGCCAGCTCCTTTGCCCTGTCCAGATACGCCTCCATCCCTTCACCACCCTGCATTTTCAGTAGCCTTGTCACTCACGTACTGAAGATGCGGGTTGGATATGGTGTTGACAAGCAACCTGTAGGCCTGCCTGTTCTTCTTCTTCCACTCCTCATACGCCACTGGTTCAACTGCAGAAGAACCTGCATCAGCTGCACCCTTTTGTGGCGTCTTCCCTGCCACCACTTGCGCTGCGGTGATGCCTTTTGCTTGTGGAACTGGAGCCGGCTCGTCGCCGCTCACCACCTCCCACAAGCCCCTCTCCTCCAAAAGGAGGCGGGTACGGATCTTCCAAAACATGAAGTTGGCGCGTCCCTCCAGCCTCTCCAAAGGCTGGGCTGCTGTTACAACGCCAGCTGCTACCATTTTGAGCCTTGATGATGCTCAACGCTGCCCTTAGATGGCGGCGCTACCCCTGCTTCTGCTGCTACTTCTGCCAGAAATCTGTCTGACAGAAAATGGACTGTAGATTCCAGCAGACTGGAAATTTATAAAAACTGAGTCCACCACTGAAAAGTTCAGCTCAAAACCTTTCAGATCGACCCATAAAACAGGGTCATCAACAGGGGATTTTGAAAGATATGCCCTCTTGAAAACAGGGTATGCTTCTGCTCCTACTCCAACTTAGACCAGCCAGTTTGTAAATGACGTTTCTCCCAAACGAATCAATGGAATGCAATTATTTTTGCACCAATGAAAAGCTTAGAAAAACTACTACAATTCGCATGGGTGACCTTTTAAATTTGACAAAGAAACGAGAGAGTTATGGTCATCACAAGGCGACAGTCATACTCATAGAGAAGAGTGTACCCCTGGCCGACCTCGTTTTGAGCATAACTCTCAATCCGACCGTTCGATGTTTGCCATTTTGGACTCGTTGCAAAGCTTGTCTTTTCAACTTGAAGATTAAGTGATTGATCGTCAAATCTGGTGACAGTTTTACCCCAACCCGTCACTCTCAAAGTGACGGCCTGTGCTGGCTGGAAATGGCAGAACTTGGCTCTGATACCAAATGTTGGATCTGGAGGAGAGAGGGAGCCTTGGAGCAGCGAGTATGTGTGATTGGAAGGGCATCACTTGTGCTGAAGAATGGTTATTCAATCACCCAAAATGATGGAGTAGATATAGTGCTAGAGCTTGGGCAAGTCAGCCCTCTCACAAGCCACACCACTTAGCCATGGAGGCTAAGGCTCACACACAAGAGTCCATAATCTCACACAAGGGGGGAAATCAGCCTAGCAATCAGGCTGACCACTCATACACGACCTAGAGAGCTAGAGAATGCTCTCATGGCACACTCCTAGTGGTCACATAACCCACAAACCCATGGAGAATCGCCATGTGTTCATGGCTAGCACACAAAGATCTCACCTCAAAAGTAAGGAGAGGTACCTTTATCCTAGTCACCACACTCTGAGAAANGCTAAGGCTCACACACAAGAGTCCATAATCTCACACAAGGGGGGAAATCAGCCTAGCAATCAGGCTGACCACTCATACACGACCTAGAGAGCTAGAGAATGCTCTCATGGCACACTCCTAGTGGTCACATAACCCACAAACCCATGGAGAATCGCCATGTGTTCATGGCTAGCACACAAAGATCTCACCTCAAAAGTAAGGAGAGGTACCTTTATCCTAGTCACCACACTCTGAGAAAGCAATCCTATGACCAAGGACCTTTTTGGATACTTCTCCCATGAGGTCTTGACCCTGGACCTCTTGACTTTTTCTTTTCTCAGGCTAAGGCATGGAGCCATCACCCATACCCATCCAGACATCGACGGTCCATGACCCCCGAAACTTCGAAAATTCATATCTCCCAATCCGACTGTTGCATCGGCCTCAAACCTGAACCGTAGACATTTTGCCACCTGATCTTTCCAATGGTGAAGTCGGATGGGCGATCAGAGCAGGCATCTGGTACTTTCCTGGAACTTGCTCCTGTGGACCTGAAACTGAGCCAGATGGCTTCTTTCCCAACAAGACCCAGAGCTTTGGAGGCTCTAGGTATTTCCTGACCTTCATTGATGATTTCAGCCATTATATTGTTGTGTACTTCCTTCCTTCCAAGGACCAGTGCTTTGATAGGTTCAAGGAGTTCAAGGCCATGGTGAAGAAGATCAAGGCGTTGCGCAGCGACCGCGGTGGAGAGTACCTGAGCAAGGAATTCCAGGACTACCTCGCAGCAGCTGGCATCAAGACGCAGCGTACCGCGCCGTACTCGCCGCAGCAGAACAATGTAGCAGAACGCGCCAACCGTACCATTGTGGAGTCGGTGCGCTCGATGCTACACGCTGAAGCCATGGGCACTCTGGTCTATATCAAGAACCGCAGTCCAACTAAGGCGCTAGACCAGATGACGCCGTACGAGGAATGGTTCGGCAAGAAACCGAGCGTGGGTCATCTCCGAGTATTTGGAAGCCTGGCGCACATGCACGTGCCCAAGGAGAAGCGGTAAAAATGGGACGCAAAGAGTGCGGAGATGCTGATGATTGGCTACGACGTCGCAAGCAAGGCCTATTGCCTCTACGAGAGGGATACAGGCCACGTCATCATCTCCAGACATGTCGTCTTCTACGAGAGTAACGTCATTGGCACCAACATTGTCTGTGAAGAGGCAGTAGAACCAGTAGCTGACGAGAGAGTTGGAGCAGAAATCCTTCCTGACCTAGTCTGTCCCGATCCTTCCTCTACTGTGACAATGGGAGAATCACTCTACTTTCCCATGTCTGATGCAGCAGATACAGCAGCGTTTTCGGCAGAAGAAGAGGAGGGAGATGTAGCACCACGAGTAGCAGCAGTTGTGCCAGCAGCACCGCACCAGTCGCCCGCTAACCCTCCAGCACCAGGTCGCAGGTACCCTCTTAGGGTGCGTTACAAGCCTGGTGAGCGCGGCCATTTCTGGATGCTGCAGAAACCAGAACAGATGAACGTCACAGTTGCAACAGATTCAGATGAGCCAACGTCATACAAGGGGGTCATGGCTGCACCGGATGCAGCAGATTGGATGCATGCTGTGCAGCAAGAGATATAGTCGCAGCTGGACAACGGAACATGGGAGCTGACTAAGCGTCCACCTGGACGTAAGGTGATCAAGTGCAAGTGGGTGTTCAAGAAGAAGCGGGGAGCAGATGGTAACCTGGAAAAGTACAAGGCGAGGCTGGTCGACAAGGGCTACTCGCAGCAGGAGGGCATCGACTACACAGAAACTTTTGTACCTGTTGCAAAGTTTGCCATTGTCCGCACGCTTCTTTCTTATGCAGCAGCCGAGGTTCACGACATGGATGTCAAGACGGCATTCTTGAATGGTGAGTTGGAGGAGGAGATCTACATGGAGCAACCGGAGGGGTTCGTCATAGATGGCCAAGAGCAACTAGTTTACAAGCTGCAGAAGTTACTGTAGGGCCTCAAGCAAGCGTCGCGTGCTTGGAACCAGAAGTTGGATGCGACGTTGCAGTGCATGGGGTTCAAACGTAGTGAGTATGACTACAGCGTCTATCGCTGGCAGCATGGTCATGAGGTGCTCATCATCATCGTCTATGTGGATGACATGCTCCTTCTTTCCAACAGCATGTCTCCACTACAGGAGTTCAAGGAAGCCATGCAGGAGTGCTTCAGATGTCTGATCTCGGGGAGGCATCATACTTCCTCGGTATCCAGATCACGCGTGACCGCAAGTCACGCTCTCTTTTACTGCAGTAGAGTCGCTCCATCAAGGATGTTTTGCAGCAGTTTGGCATGGCAGAGGCAAAACCCATCGGCACGTCGCAGGAGACGCGGCAGTACCTCATGAGCTTCAATGGAGAAGCAAATGCAGCTGAGCGGCAGAAATACCACAGCGCCGTCGGCAGCCTCATGTACCTGATGGTGGCCACCAGGCCGGACCTCGCATAGGCTGTTAGCGCTGTGAGCTAGCACATGGCTAATCCCGGACCGAAGCACCACAAGGAAGTGAAGCAGATCTTTCGCTACCTTGCTGGAACCATTAACGTCGGGATCACCTACAACGGCAACGACAACAACATCATCAGGTACACAGATGCAGATTGGGCTTCATATCCTGAGACCCGCTAGTCCATCTCTTGATATGTGTTCCTCATCAATGGTGGGGCCATCAGCTGGTGCAGCAAGCGGCAGGTGGTCGTGGCCACCTCGAGCACAGAAGCTGAGTACGTCTTTCTCAGTTTTGGGGCCAAGGAAGCACTTTAGCTTCAGTGTCTCATGGCAGAGATCAGTGGGAGTGCAGCAGTTCCAGTTCTTGTGCGCGTCGACAACCAGAGCGCAATCGCACTCGCCAAGAATCCTGAGCACCATGCACGCACCAAGCACATTGATATCGCATATGACTTCATCAGGCACATGGTACAGGAGGGTGCTATCAAGCTGGAGTTTACTCCAACCAGCAACCAGGTCACAGATTTCTGCACCAAGCCAGTGATCGCTGAGATGCAGAAGTTCTTCATGAGGGCATGTGGACTCAGTCCACTCTGACTACAGCAAAGTGGGAGATTGTTAAAAAAAGGAGTAATCTGGCTCCGTTTCAGGTCCACAGGAGCAAGTTCATAAGGTGGCAAAATATCTACAATCCAAGTTAGAGGCCGATCCAACGGTCGGATTGGGAGATATGAATTTTCGTAGTTTCCGGGGTCATCGACCGCCGATATCCGGGTGAGCATGGGCGATGGCTCCATGCCTTAGCCTGAGAAAAGAAAAAGGCAAGAGGTCCAGGGTCAAGACCTGATGGGAGAAATATCCAAAATGGTCCTTGGTCTTAGGATTGCCTTGTCAGAGTGTGCTGACTAGGATAAAAGTACCTCTCCTTACTTTTTAGGTGAGGTGAGATCCTTGTGTGCTAGCCATGGACACATGGCGATTCTCCATGGGTTTGTGGGTTATGTGACCACTAGGAGTGTGCCATGAGAGTATTCTCTAGCTCTCAAGGTCNGTCATCGACCGCCGATATCCGGGTGAGCATGGGCGATGGCTCCATGCCTTAGCCTGAGAAAAGAAAAAGGCAAGAGGTCCAGGGTCAAGACCTGATGGGAGAAATATCCAAAATGGTCCTTGGTCTTAGGATTGCCTTGTCAGAGTGTGCTGACTAGGATAAAAGTACCTCTCCTTACTTTTTAGGTGAGGTGAGATCCTTGTGTGCTAGCCATGGACACATGGCGATTGTCCATGGATTTGTGGGTGATGTGACCACTAGGAGTGTGCCATGAGAGTATTCTCTAGCTCTCTAGGTCATGTGTGACTGGTCAGCCTGATTGTTAGGCTGATTTTTTCCCTTGTGTGACATTATGGACTCTAATGTGTGACCCTTAGCCTCCATGGCTAAGTGGTGTGGCTTGTGAGAGGGCTGACTTGCCCAAGCTCTAGCTCTATATGTAATCCATCATTTTGAGTTATGCAATAACCATTCTTCAGCACAAGTGATGCCCTTTGAGTCCCACATGCTCGCTGCTCCAAGGGTCCCTCTCTCCTCCAGATCCAATACTGCGCAGCGACTGCGGTGGAGAGTACCTGAGCAAGGAGTTTTAGGACTATCTCGCAACAGCAGGCATCAAGACGCAGTGCACCGCGCCATACTGGCCGCAGCAGAACAGCGTAGCAGAACGCAAAAACTGCACCATCTTGGAGTCGGCGCGCTCCATGCTACATGCGACTCAGCTCACCTACGACTTTTGGGCGGAAGCAGTAAGTACTACTATGTACATAAAGAACCGCAGTCCAACAAAGGCCCTCGTGCACGTGACGCCGTACGAGGCGTGGTTTGGCAAGAAGCCGAGCGTGGGTCATCTTCGCATGTTTGGCAGCTTGGCGCACATGCACGTGCCAAAGGAGAAGCGGTAAAAGTGGGACGCGAAGAGCGCGCAGATGCTGATGATTGGCTAGGACATGGGAAGAAAGGCATATCGCCTCTACAAGAGGCGAAAGATATCCTTCCTGACCCAGTCTTTCCTGATCCTTCCTCCACTGTGACTATGGGAGAACCAATCTACTCTCCCATGTCTGATGCAGCAAATACAGCGGCCTCATCGGCAAAAGTAGAGGAAGAAGATGCACCACAATCAACAGGAGTAGTTATGACGGTAGCATTGTGTCAGCGGCCTGCTAACGCTCTAGCACCAGGTCGAATGTACCCTCTCAGGGTGCGCTACATGCCTGGTGAGCGCGGGAATTTCTGGATTCTCAAGTAACCAGACCACATGAACATCACAGTTGAAGCAGACTTTGATGAGCGGGAGTCTTACAAGAAGGCCATGGCTGCACCAGATGCAACAAATTGGACACAAACTGTGCAGCATAAGATATAGTCGCAGCTCGACAACGGGACGTGGGAGCTGACTGAGCGTCCACCTGGACGTAAGGTGATCAAGTGCAAATGGGTGTTCATTTAGAAGTAGAGAGCAGATGGCAACGTGGAAAAGCAAGGCAAGGCTGGTCGCCAAGGGCTACTCACAGCAGGAAGGCATCGACTACAAAGAAACCTTTGCTCCTGTTGCAAAGTTTGCCTTTGTGCGTACGATCCTTTCCTATGCAGCAGCAGAGGATTTTGAGGTCCACCACATGGACGTCAAGACGGCGTTCTTCAACGGTGACCTTGAGGAAGAGATTTACATGGAGCAGCCGGAGGGGTTCGTCATGGATGGCCAGGACCACCTAGGTTGCAAGTTGCAGAAGTCACTGTACGGCCTCAAGCAAGCATCGCGTGCTTGGAACCTGAAGTTGGATGTGGCGTTGCAGTGCATGGGGTTTGAGCGCAGTGAGTGTGACTACAGCGTCTATCGCTGGCCGCATGGTCATGAGGTGTTCATCATCATTGTCTTTGTGGATGACATGCTCCTCCTTTCTAATAGCAGGTCTGCACTGAAGGAGTTCAAGGAGGCCATGCAAGAGCGCATCCAGATGTCTGATCTCGGGGAGGCATCATACTTCCTCGGTGTCCAGATCACGCATGACCACAAATCACGCTCTCTCTCGCTCAAGCAAAGCCGCTATATCAAGGATGTCTTGCAGCAGTTCGGCATGGCAGAGGCAAAACCCATCGGCACACCGCTGGAGACGCGGCAATACCTTGTGACCTTCAATGAAGAAGCAAATGCAGCTGAGCAGCAGAAGTACCAGAGCGCCGTCGGCAGCCTCATGTACCTGATCGTTGCAACCAGGCCGAACCTCACACAGGTTGTTAGCACTGTGATCCAACATGGCAAACCCCGGACCTGACCATCAAAAGGCAGTGAAGTGGATCTTCTACTACCTTGCTGGAACCATCAACATCGGCATCACCTACAACGGCAACGATAACAGCATCATCAGCTACACAGACGCTGATTGGACTTCAAATCCTGAGGACGGCAAGTCCATCTCTGGACATGTATTCCTCATGAATGGTGGGGCCATCAGCTAGTGCACCAAGCGACAGGTAGTCATGGCCACCTCAAGCACGTAAGCTGACTACAGCTCTCTTAGCTTTGGAGCCAAGGAAGCAGTTTGGCTTCAACGTCTTATGGCAGAGATGAGTGGGAGTACAGCAGTTCAAGTTCGTGTGCGCGTCGACAACCAGAGCGCAATCACACTCGCCTAGAATCCTAAGCACGATATACGCACCAAGCACAATGACATCGCATATCACTTCATCAGGCACATGGTGCATGAGGGTGCTATCAAGCTGGAGTTTACTCCAACCAGCAAGCAGGTCGCTGATTTCTGCACCAAGCCAGTGACCCGTGAGAAGCAGCAGTTCTGCATGAAGGCATGTGGTCGCCAAGGGCTACTCGCAGTAGGAAGGCATCGACTACACAAAAACCTTTGCTCCTGTTGCAAAGTTTTCTTCTGTATGTACACTCCTTTCTTATGCAGCAGTAGAGGAGTTTGAGGTCCACCACATGGACGTCAAGATGTCGTTCTTGAACACTGACCTGGAGGAGGAGATTTACATGGAGAAGCCGGAGGGGTTCGTCATGGATGGCCAGGAGCACCTAGTTTGCAAGCTTCAGAAGTCGCTGTATGGCCTCAAGCAAGCGTTGTGTCCTTCGAACCTGAAGTTGGATGCGGCATTGCAGTGAATGAGGTTTGTGCGCAGCGAGTGTGACTATAGCGTCTATTGCTGGCAGCATGGTCATGAGGTACTAATCATCATCGTCTATGTGGATAACATTCTCCTCTTTTCCATCAGCATGTCTGCACTGCAGGAATTCAAGGAGGCCATACTAGAGCGCTTCCAGATGTCTGATCGCAGGAAGGCATCATACTTCCTTGGTATCCAGATCACGCGTGACCGCAAATCACGCTCTCTCTCACTGCAGCAGAACTGCTACATCAAGGATGTCTTGCAGCGGTTCGGCATGGCAGAGGCAAAACCCATCGGTACGCCGCTGGAAACGCGGCAGATCCTCGTGAGCTTCAATGGAGAAGCAAATGTAGCTGAGCGGTAGAAGCACCAGAGCGTCGTCGGCAGCCTCATGTACCTGATGGTTGCAACCAGGCCGGACCTCGCACATGCTGTTAACGCTGTTAGCCAGCACATGGCAAACCCCGCACGTGAGCACCAGAAGGCAATGAAATGGATCTTCCGCTACCTTGCTTGAACCATTAACATCGTGATCACCTACAACGGCAACGACAACAACATCATCGGCTATACAGACGCAGATTGCACTTCAAATCCTGAGGACGGCATGTCCATCTCTGGACATGTATCACTCACGAATATTGGGGCCATCAGCTGGTGCAGCAAGCGACAGGTGGTCGTGGCCACCTCAAGCACGGAAGCTGAGTACGTCTCTTTCAGCTTTGGAGCCAACGAAGCAGTTTTGCTTCAGCGTCTCAGGGCAGAGATGAGGGGGAGTGTAGCAGTTCCAGTTCTTGTGCGCGTCAACAACGAGAGCGCAATTGCACTCGCCAAGAATCTTGAGTACCATGCACGTACCAAGCTCATTGAGATCGCATATCATTTCATCTGGCACATAGTGCAAGAGGGTGCTATGAAAGTGGACTTTACTCCAACCAGCAAGCAGGTCGCTGATTGCTGCACCAGTTCTACATGAAGGCATGTGGATGCAGCCCATTCTGACTATGGCAAAGTGGGAGATTGTTGGGAAAGGAGCCCTGTGGCTCAGTTTCAGGACCACAGGAGCAAGTTCCAAGAAAGTACCAGATGCCTGATCTGATCGTCAATCTGAATTCACCATTGGAAAGATCAGGTGGCAAAATGTCTACGTTCCAAGTTTGAGGCTGATCCAATAGTCGGATTAGGAGATATGAATTTTTGAAGTATTCAGGGTCATCGACCGCCGATATCCAGGTCACCATGGGCGATGGCTCCATGCCTTAGGCTAAGGCCTGAGAAAAGAAAAAGGCAAGAGATCCAGGGTCATGACCTGATGGGAGAGATATCCAAAAAGGTCCTAGATTTTTGGGTTGTCTTGTCAGAGTGTGCTGACTAGGAAAAAGGTGAGGTAAGATCCTTGTGTGCTAGCCATGGACACATGGTGATTCTCCTTGGGATTGTGGGTTATTTGACCACTAGGAGTGTGCCATGAGAGCATTTTCTAGCTCTCTAGGTTGTATGAGATTATGGACTCTAGTGTGTGAGCCTTAGCCTCCATGGCTAAGTGGTATGGCTTGTGAGAGGGCTGACTTGCCCAAGCTCTACCTCTATATGTACTCCATCATTTTGAGTAATTTAGTAACCATTCTTCAGCACAAGGGAGGAGATCAGCCTAGCAATGAGGCTGACCAATCACAGACAATCTAGAGAGGTAGAAATTGCTCTCATGGCATAGTCCTAGTGGTTACATAACCTAAATTCCATGGAGAATTACCATTTGTCCATGGCTAGCATGTAACGATTTCATCTCACCTTAAAAGTAAGGAGACATAGCTTTTTCCTAGTCAGCACAATCTGACAAGGCAACCCAAGAATCTAGGACCTTCTTGGATATTTCTTCCATCAGGTCTTGACCCTGAACCTCTAACCTTTTACTTTTCTCAGGCTAAGGCATGGAATTGTCACCAATGGTCACCTAGACATGAGCGGTCGATGACCCCATAAACCCTCAAAATTCATATCTCCCAATCCGATTGTTGGATGAGCCTGAAACTTGGACCGTAGATAATTTGGTACTTGTTGCTTCTAATGGTGAAGTTCGATTGATGATCGGAGCGCGAATCTTGTAATTTGCTAGAACTTGGTCCTGAGGACCTGAAACTGAGCCGGATGGCTCCTTTCCCAACAAGTTGGCACTAGAGCTTCACACTTTGGCACTAGAGCTTCACACATTGGCACTAGAGCATGACACGTTTGAACTAGAGCGTCACCCTCTGCTAGTAGAGCGTCACACTTTGGCACTATAACTTTACAGTTTGGTACCAGAGCGTCACACTTTGGCACTAGAGCGTCACACATTGGCACTAGAGCATCACACTTTGGTACTAGAGCATCATACTTTGGCACTAGAGCTCCACATTTTGGCAGTAGAGGGTCACATTTTGGCACTTGAGCATCACACTTTGGCACTCGAGCGTAAACTTTTGGCATTAGATCGTCACAAATTGGTACTAGAGCCCCATTCTTTGGCACTAAAGCATTCGAGTTTGGCACTAGAGGTGTATGATTTAGCACTAGAGCGTCACACGTTGGCACTAGAGCCTCACACTTTGGCACTAGCACCTCATAACTTGGAAATAGAGCATCATATTTTTGTTGACATGGTGTGCCCCTTGCCATGAGTGTCGTTGATCGTACTCCCTGGTTCAACCACTGAGGATTGGTGGAACGCCTGATCTGTCTTTACATTTGTATTTCTTGGATTTTTCCATCAGGATTGAGCTTTCAACCGCTAAATTTGAGTGAGTATTGAGAAAGTTAGCCTAGCCTGAAAATCGTGTGTTGGATAGGTGGAATCTGGTACCCGCCATGGATGGCAAAATGTTCCACCACTAGGGATCTGAGTTCGTTCCTCGTGGCCTCCAAATGCACCAGGGACATGAATGAGGTAACCATAAGGATCTCCTTGACCAGGATGAACTTCTCCTTGTCTTCTGGACGAGGAAAGGCGCTTCGACAGGTCATCGTCGAAGCGCCTCCCGTTGCCTAGAGTGCAAGGCCAGGTGAGCGGCTCCACCAAGGGTTACTTTGACGGCCGTAGCAGGAGCTCTACTGCTCCATTTTGGACATGCTTGGATGCGTTGGAAAGCTTAGATCACAGGCTATAAGGATCTGATGTAATCCTACTATGCTAAGTGACAAAAACGTATTTTGATTCAGAACTACTGAATACGACAAGTTCTACCCACTCACATCCGTGATCCTTTTGCTCCACACTCTTCACCATTGGTCTCCATTGGCTGCCCAAACCTTGGTAGCATGTATCAGTGAGAGCTAGGCATCCTTGAGGGTGCTTCCTCACCCACTAGAGCCAAGAAAGGGTTATGGACCCACGTCCCTAGAAGAACCCTACCTCATCATCCTTCACACTACCGCTGCGCGCCATGGCAATGACCGAGCAAGAGAGCATCGGCGCCGTCTCCAAGTTTGATGGGAACGGCTTTCCCTTGTGGACGTGGCAGTTTGAGGTCTACCTCGATGACAAGGGCCTGCTTGAGCTGGTCAACGGTGAAGAGACTACGCCTCCAGATGCCGCGACGCCGGAGGAAGTGGATAAGTACAAGAAGCGCAACAAGAAGGCGCTTGCATTATTGGTATTAGTGCTAGCTCTGCCGCAGTGCGCACGAATTCAATGATGCAGAGAGGCCGCGGAGGCCTGGAAGAAACTCTCCACCATCTACCAGTCCACCAACCTCGCTAACCAACTCTTCGTCTTCAAGAGGCTCGTCACCCTCCGAGCCAACGAAGCCAACGAAATCATGGAGATCCTGTAGCAAATTGAGTCTCTTACTACCGAGTGCGTAGTCACCGGATGGAAGGTCGACCCTCAGCTGCAAGCTATGACCCTCCTTCTGGCCTTGCCGCACAGTTGGAGTCCCATGATCACCGTTGTAGGCGGCTGGTCCGCCGATAAGGTGACGTAACCGAAGGTGACCGAGTGTTGGGAAAACAACCTTCCGGCTCAGTTTCAGGTCCATAGAAGCAAGATCCAGGAAAGTACCAGATGCCTACTCCGATCTTTGATCTAACTTCATCAATGAAAAGATCAGGTGGCAAAATGTCTACGCTCTAAGTTTGAGGCCGATCCAACGGTCGGATTGGGAGATCTGAATTTTCAATGTTTTCGGGGTCATCGACCGCCGATATCCGGGTGACCATGGGCGATGGCTCCATGCCTTAGCCTAAGAAAAGAAAAAGGCAAGAGATCCAGGGTCAAGACCTGATGGGAGAAACACCCAAAAGGTCCTAGATTCTTGGGTTGCCTTGTTAGAGTGTGTTGACTAGGAAAAAGGGCCTCTCCTTACTTTTTAGGTGAGGTAAGATCCTTGTGTGCTAGCCATGGACACATTGCAATTCTCCATGGGATTGAGGGTTATGTGACCACTAGGAGTATGCCATGAGAGCATTTTCTAGCTCTCTAGGTTGTGTGTGAGTGGTCAGCCTGATTGCTAGGCTGATTTCCTCTCTTGTGTGAGATTATGGACTCTAGTGTGTGAGCCTTAGCCTCCATGGCTAAGTGGTATGGCTTGTGAGAGGGCTGACTTGCCCAAGCTCTAGCTCTATAAATACTCCATCATTTTGAGTTATTTAACAATCATTCTTCAGGACAAGTAATGCCCTTCCAGTCCCACATGCTCGCTGCTCCAAGGCTCCCTCTCTCCTCCAGTTTCAATATTTGGTATCAGAGCCAACTTCTGCCACTTTCAGCCAGCACATGCTGTCACTTTGAGAGTGACGGGTTGAGGTAAAACCTTTATGAAATTTAACCATCGACCACTAGATCTTCAAGTTCAAAAGACAAGATTTCCAACAAGCCCAAAATCAAGAAGATCCAATGGTCGGAGTTATGCTAAAAACGAGGGCGGCCAGGGCTACACTCTTCTCTTTAAGTAAGACTGTCGCCTTGTGATGACCACAACTGTCTTGTTTCTTTGTCAAATTTAAAACGTAACACATACGAATTGATGTATTTTTCCTAAGCTTTCCATTGGTGTAAAAATATTTGCATTCCATTGGTACGTTTGGGAGAAACACCGTCTACAAACTGGCTGGTGTGAGCTGGAATAGGAGCAGAAGCATACCCTGTTTTCAAAAGGCCATATATCTGAAAATCCCCTTTTGATGACCCTGTTTTATGGGTCGATCTGAAAGGTTCTGAGCTGAATTTTCCAGTGGTGGGCTCAGTTTTAAAACATTCTCAGTCTGCTGGCCTCTACAGTCCATGTTTTGTCATACAGATTTCTGGCTGAAGCAGCAACAGTAGCGCCGCCACTCAAGGATAGCACTGAGCATCACCAAGGCTCAAAATGGCAGCAGCAGGCGTGGTTACAGTAGCCCAGTACTTGGAGAGGCTGGAAGGACGTGCCACCTTCACGTTTTGGAAGATCCGTACCTGCCTCCTTTTGGAAGAGAGGGGCTTGTGGGAGGTAGTGAGCGGCGATGAGCGCGCTCCGCCTCCACAGGCCAAAGGCATCATCGCATAAGAGGTGGTGGCGGGGAAGACGCAGCAAAAAGGTGCAGCAGATGCAAATTTATCTACAACTGCAGCAGCAGCATATGAGGAGAAGAAGAAGGATAAGCAGGCACATAGCCTTGTTGTCAACACCATCTCCAACCCGCATCTTCAGTACGTGAGTGAAAAGGCAACTGCAAAAGAGGGGTGGGACATGTTGTGCAAGAAGTATGAGAGCAAGGATCTTGCATTCCTCATGTTTTGAGAGAAAAAGATGATGGCGTTGAAAATGCAGGGTGGCGAAGGGATGGAGGCGTACTTAGACAGGGCAAAAGAGCTGGCAAAGTAGCTAAAAACTGCCGGCAACCCTGTGGAAGACACGCGCTTCGTCCTCCTCTTGCGGAGGGGACTCCCAACGAGCTATGACACGGTGCAAGAGACGTTGGAGTGCCAGCCGACTCTCGACCTCGACTTCATCTGCACGCACCTGGTACAGGTAGAACTGCGTCGCAATGTAGTAAAGCGCAATGGCGGCAGCAGCAGCAGTGAAGCAGCTTTCATGGCCATGGGCTCACGCAACTAGCAGCAGCAGCAGTCTGGCAAGCAGAGAGGCAAGAAGAAGGGCAAGTGCCACTATTGCCAGAAAGAGGGGCACTACAAGAAAGAGTGCTTCAAGTTCAAGAGGGACGAGAAGGAGCAGCAGTAGAAGCAGCAAAAGCAGCAATCTCCAGAGCAACAACAGCAGCAGTCACAGCAACGTTAGCAGCAGCGCAGCATCAGAACCAGACCGGCGAGCGTCATTTTGGCAACATGAACGTCGCCAAGGAGGTGCGCGACCGCCTCTTCATGGCAAAGTCTGACATGTCGCGGAAGGAGAAGGCGGATTCGGCATGGTACAAGGACTCTGGGTGTACTGAGAGCCTGACGCACCGCAAGGAATGGTTTACATAGCTACTCTCCATTCGCCCCGTCCGATTGCTTTGGGTGATGATTCGATAGTGTATGCTGAGGGGATTGGGATTGTGGAGATGTGGTTGGAGACCTCGCGTGGCATTGAAGCGGGAGTGTTCCATGGCGTGCTGTATGTACGTGATGCTGCGTTCATCCTTCTCTCAGTGTCCTCACTCACCAACACAGGAGTGCGCGTCGTTTTTGACGATGACTATGGCTACATCCTCGACAAGGAAACAGGAGAGGAGTTGTCCAGGTCGGTGAAAGAAGGCGATATGTACCACCTACTGGAGAAGACCAAGATCTCGCGCGAGTAGAGCCTTGCAGTAGTGGTGCAGGCCATAGATGGCAAAATCTGGCATGCGTGCTATGCCCACATCGGCATGCGTGCCTTAAAACAACTTCAAACAAAACAGATGGTGCGTGACTTGTCCACCATCTCTAACTAGATTCTTGTGTTGTCTTGTCAGAGTATGCTGACTAGGAAAAAGGTACCTCTCCTTATGTTTTAGGTGAGGTGAGATCCTTGTGTGCTAGCCATGGACACATGGCGATTCTCCATGGGATTGAGGGTTATGTGACCACTAGGAGTGTGCCATGAGAGCATTTTCTAGCTCTCTAGGTTGTGTGTGAGTGGTCAGCCTGATTGCTAGGCTGATTTCCTCTCTTGTGTGAGATTATGGACTCTAGTGTGTGAGCATTAGCCTCCATGGCTAAGTGTGTAGGGAAAGGAGCCATCCGGCTCAATTTCAGGTCCACACGTGCAAGTTCCAGGAAAGTACCAGATGCCTGCTCCGATCGTCAATCCAATTTACCATAAGAAAGATCAGGTGGCAAAATGTCTACGGTTCAAGTTTGAGGCCGATCCAATGGTCGGATTGGGAGATATGAATTTTCGCATTTTCCGGGGTCATCGACCGTCGATATCCGGGTGACCATGGGCAATGGCTCCATGCCTTAGCCTGAGAAAAGAAAAAGGCAAGAGGTCTAGGGTCAAGACCTGATGGGAGAAATATCCAAAAAGGTCCTTGGTCTTAGGATTGCCTTGTCAGAGTCTGCTGACTAGGATAAAGGTACCTCTCCTTACTTTTTAGGTGAGGTGAGATCCTTGTGTGCTAGCCATGGACACATGGCGATTCTCCATGGGTTTGTGGGTTATGTGACCACTAGGAGTGTGCCATGAGAGCATTCTCTAGCTCTCTAGGTCGTGTGTGAGTGGTCAACCTGATTGCTAGGCTGATTTCCTCCCTTGTGTGAGATTATGGACTCTAGTGTGTGAGCCTTAGCCTCCATGGCTAAGTGGTGTGGCTTGTGAGAGGGCTGACTTGCCCAAGCTCTAGCTCTATATGTACTCCATCATTTTGAGTGATTTAACAACCATTCTTCAGCACAAGTGATGTCCTTCCAATCACACATGCTCGCTGCTCCAAGGCTCCCTCTCTCCTCAAGACCAACAAAGTGGTGTGGCTTGTGAGAGGCTGACATGCCCAAGCTCTAGCTCTATATGTATTCCATCATTTTGAGTGATTTAACAACCATTCTTCAACACAAGTGATGCCCTTCCAGTCTCACATGCTCGCTACTCCAAGGCTTCCTCACTCCTCCAGTTGCAACACTGAGTATATCTGCATGAATGGATGCACCGTGGTGGGAGAGAAATCGGAATAACGTCAAGTTCCACCTATGCTGTCCGCCCTCCAGGTGGAGGGGGAGGGAAGAAGGGGAAGGTGCTAATCAGGGCACCAAGATACGTGACAATAAGGGGGAGTGCTACAACTGTGGCGAACAAGGCCACTATGCACGCAACTACCCCAACAAGAAGTCAGACCAGCCTGGGAAGGGCGGGAAGAAGGATACCCAAGCCATGATTGCTAGGGAGTCTACCGACTTGACGGATGCGGAAGTCACTGTGATTGACTCTGGATCAGGCCACCACACACAATGCAACCGGACAGCATTCGTCACCTACAGCGCCACCGAGCGGCGCATGATAGTAGCCAACGGCAAAACAGAGTTGGCCGCGGGCGAAGGCAATGTTCGCATTGAGTCGGTGCTAAACAGGAAAGTCATTCCTTGCACCATCTACGACGTGCTCCACATGTTCAACTTTGGGGCAAACTTGCTGTCAGTGAGTCGCCTTACCGACAAGGGGCTCAAGGTACTCTTCAACAAGAAAGAGGCTATCATCCGGAAGGAGGGAGATGTCTAGGTCATTACGCATGGCAAGAGGGAGGAGGACTGTACCTTCTTCGCACCAAGGTCCTTGCCGATGCGGTAAGGACTGACGCCGTCAACCTCGTGACAAAGGACGAAGGAAATCTGGACCTATGGCACCGCCGCCTATGTCACATTGCTCCCTCAACTCTGAGGGACATGTCAAAGAAGGAAATGGTGTGGGACCTTGAGATCAAGGGCCTCGATGCAGCCAAGAATGCCGTATACAATCCATGCGTGGTGGGCAAGGCGAGACGGCAGCCATTTAATGGCAAATGGACACATCATCGGCGAAGCTGGAGGTGGTATACACTGACGTGTGTGGACCATTCGAGAGCTCCATCGGGGGTACTTGCTACTTCGTCACCTTCATCGACGACCACACCCAAAAGCTCTACCTCTACATCATCAAGAGGAAGAGTGATGTCCTGACTTGTATGCAAGGATTCGTAGCAGCTAGGGAGCCGCAAACGGAGTTGAACGTGAAGGCATTCCGGAGTGACACGGTGGCGACTATTGGGAAAGGAGCCATCCGGCTCAATTTCAGGTCCACAGGACCAAGTTCCAAGAAACTTCCACATGTCTGCTCCGATCATCAATCCGTCTTCACCATTGGAAGGATCAGGTGGCAAAATGTCTACGGTCCAAGTTTGAGGCCGATCCAACAGTCGGGGGTCATGGACCGCCGATGTCTGGGTGGCTATGGGTGATGGCTACATGCCTTAGCTTGAGAAAAGAAAAAGGCAAGAGGTCCAGGTTCAAGACCTGATGGAAGAAATATCCAAAAGGTCTTGGTCTTAGGACTGCCTTGTCAGAGTGTGCTAACTAGGATAAAGGTACCTCTCCTTACTTTTTTGGTGAGGTGAGATCCTTCTGTGCTAGCCATGGACACATGGCGATTCTCCATGGGTTTGTGGGTTATGTGACCACTAGGAGTGTGCCATGAGAGCATTCTCTAGCTCTTTAGCTCGTGTGTGAGTTGTCAGCCTGATTACTAGGCTGATTTCCCCCCTTGTGTAAGATTATGGACTCTAGTGTGTGAGCCTTAGCCTCCATGACTAAGTGGTGTGGCTTGTGAGATGGTGTTCATACAGTAAAACGCAATGGCGGCAGTAGCAGCAGTGAAGCAGCTTTCATGGCCATGGGCTCACGCAACTAGCAGCAGCAGCAGTCTGGCCAGCAGAGAGACAAGAAGAATGGCAAGTGCCACTATTGCCAGAAAGAGGGGCACTACAAGAAAGAGTGCTTCAAGTTCAAGAGGGACGAGAAGGAGTAGCAGTAGAAGCAGCAAAAGCAACAATCTCTACAGCAACAACAGCAGCAGTCATAGCAACGTTAGCAGCAGCGCAACATCAGAACCAGACCGGCGAGCGTCATTTTGGCATCATGAACGTCGCCAAGGAGGTGCGCGACCGCCTCTTCATGGCAAAGTCTGACATGTCGCGGAAGGAGAAGGCGGATTCGGCATGGTACAAGGATTATGGGTGTACCGAGAGCCTGACGCACCACAAGGAATGGTTTACGTAGCTAGTCTCCATTCGCCCCGTCCGATTGCTTTGGGTGATGATTCGATAGTGTATGCTGAGGGGATTGGGATTGTGGGGATGTGGTTGGAGACCTCGCATGACATTGAGATGGGAGTGTTCCATGGCATGCTGTATGTGCGTGATGCTGCGTTCATCCTTCTCTCAGTGTCCTCTCTCACCAAGATAGGAGTGCGCGTCGTCTTTGATGATGACTATGGCTACATCCTTGAAAAGGAAACAGGAGAGGAGTTGTCCAGGTCGGTGACAGAAGGCGATATGTACCACCTACTGGAGAAGACCAAGATCTCGCGCGAGTAGAGCCTTGCAACAGTGGTGCAGGCCACAGATGGCAAAATCTGGCATGCGTGCTACGGCCACATCGGCATGCGTGCCTTACAACAACTTCAAAGAAAACAGATGGTGCGTGACTTGTCCACCATCTCTAACTAGATTCTTGGGTTGTCTTGTCAGAGTGTGCTGACTAGGAAAAAGGTACCTCTCCTTATGTTTTAGGTGAGGTGAGATCCTTGTGTGCTAGCCATGGACACATGGCGATTCTCCATGGGATTGAGGGTTATGTGACCACTAGGAGTGTGCCATGAGAGCATTTTCTAGCTCTCTAGGTTGTGTGTGAGTGGTCAGCCTGATTGCTAGGCTGATTTCCTCTCTTGTGTGAGATTATGGACTCTAGTGTGTGAGCATTAGCCTCCATGGCTAAGTGTGTAGGGAAAGGAGCCATCCGGCTCAATTTCAGGTCCACAGGTGCAAGTTCCAGGAAAGTAGCAGATGCCTGCTCCGATCATCAATCCAACTTTACCATAGGAAAGATCAGGTGGCAAAATGTCTACGGTTCAAGTTTGAGGCTTATCCAACAGTCGGATTGGGAGATATGAATTTTTGCATTTTCCGGGGTCATCGACCGTCGATATCCGGGTGACCATGGGCAATGGCTCCATGCCTTAGCCTGAGAAAAGAAAAAGGCAAGAGGTCCAGGGTCAAGACCTGATGGGAGAAATATCCAAAAAGGTCCTTGGTCTTAGGATTGCCTTGTCAGAGTCTGCTGACTAGGATAAAGGTACCTCTCCTTACTTTTAGGTGAGGTGAGATCCTTGTGTGCTAGCCATGGACACATGGCGATTCTCTATGTGTTTGTGGGTTATGTGACCACTAGGAGTGTGCCATGAGAGCATTCTCTAGCTCTCTAGGTCGTGTGTGAGTGGTCAGCCTGATTGCTAGGCTGATTTCCTCCCTTGTGTGAGATTATGGACTCTAGTGTGTGAGCCTTAGCCTCCATGGCTAAGTGGTGTGGCTTGTGAGAGGNGTGTTTGTGGGTTATGTGACCACTAGGAGTGTGCCATGAGAGCATTCTCTAGCTCTCTAGGTCGTGTGTGAGTGGTCAGCTTGATTGCTAGGCTGATTTCTTCCCTTGTGTGAGATTATGGACTCTAGTGTGTGAGCCTTAGCCTCCATGGCTAAGTGGTGTGGCTTGTGAGAGGACTGACTTGCCCAAGCTCTAGCTCTATATGTACTCCATCATTTTGAGTGATTTAACAACCATTCTTCAGCACAAGTGATGTCCTTCCAGTCACACATACTCGCTGCTCCAAGGCTCCCTCTCTCCTCAAGATCCAACAAAGTGGTGTGGCTTGTGAGAGGCTGACTTGTCCAAGCTCTAGCTCTATATGTACTCCATCATTTTGAGTGATTTAACAACCATTCTTCAACACAAGTGATGCCCTTCCAGTCGTACATGCTCGCTACTCCAAGGCTTCCTCACTCCTCCAGTTGCAACACTGAGTACATCTGCATGAATGGATGCACCGTGGTGGGAGAGAAATTGGAATAACGTCAAGTTCCGCCTATGCTGTCCACCCTCCAGGTGGAGGGGGAGGGAAGAAGGGGAAGGGTGCTAACCAGGGCACCAAGATACGTGACAATAAGGGGGAGTGCTACAACTGTGGCGAACAAGGCCACTATGCACGCAACTACCCCAACAAGAAGTCAGACCAGCCTGGGAAGGGCGGGAAGAAGGATACCCAAGCCATGATGGCTAGGGAGTCTACCGACTTGACGGATGCGGAAGTCACTGTGATTGACTCTGGATCAGGCCGCCACACACAATGCAACCGGACGGCATTCGTCACCTACGGCGCCACCGAGCGGCGCATGATAGTAGCCAACGGCAAAACAGAGTTGGCCACGGGCGAAGGCAATGTTTGCATTGAGTCGGTGCTGAACAGGGAAGTCATTCCTTGCACCATCTACGACGTGCTCCACATGTTCAACTTTGGGGCAAACTTGCTGTCAGTGAGTCGCCTTACCGACAAGGGGCTCAAGGTACTGTTCAACAAGAAAGAGGCTATCATCCGGAAGGAGGGAGATGTCGAGGTCATTACGCATGGCAAGAGGGAGGAGGACTGTACCTTCTTCGTACCAAGGTCCTTGTCGATGCAGTAAGGACTGACGCCGTCAACCTCGTGACAAAGGACGAAGGAAATCTGGACCTATGGCACCGCCGCCTATGTCACATTGCTCCCTCAACTCTGAGGGACATGTCAAAGAAGGAAGTGGTGTGGGACCTTGAGGTCAAGGGCCTCGATGCAGCCAAGAATGCCGTATACAATCCATGCGTGGTGGGCAAGGCGAGACGGCAGCCATTTAATGGCAAATGGATACATCATCGGCGAAGCTGGAGGTGGTACACATTGACGTGTGTGGACCATTTGAGAGCTCCATCGGGGGTATTTGCTACTTCGTCACCTTCATCGACGACCACAGCCAAAAGCTCTACCTCTACATCATCAAGAGGAAGAGTGATGTCCTGACTTGTATGCAAGGATTCGTGGCAGCTGTGGAGCCGCAAACGGAGTTGAACATGAAGGCATTCCGGAGTGACACGGTGGCGACTGTTGGGAAAGGAGCCATCCGGCTCAATTTCAGGTCCACAGGACCAAGTTCCCAGAAACTTCCACATGTCAGCTCGGATCATTGATCGGTCTTCACCATTGGAAGGATCAGGTGGCAAAATGTCTACGGTCCAAGTTTGAGGCCGATCCAACGGTCGGGGGTCATGGACTGCCGATGTCTGGGTGGCCATGGGTGATGGCTCCATGCCTTAGCTTGAGGAAAGAAAAAGGCAAGAGGTCCAGGGTCAAGACCTGATGGAAGAAATATCCAAAAGGTCTTGGTCTTAGGACTGCCTTCTCAGAGTGTGCTGAATAGGATAAAGGTACCTCTCCTTACTTTTTTGGTGAGGTGAGATCCTTCTGTGCTAGCCATGGAAACATGGCGATTCTCCATGGGTTTGTGGGTTATGTGACTACTAGGAGTGTGCCATGAGAGCATTCTCTAGCTCTTTGGGTCGTGTGTGAGTTGTCAGCCTGATTGCTAGGCTGATTTCCCCCCTTGTGTAAGATTATGGACTCTAGTGTGTGAGCCTTAGCCTCCATGGCTATGTGGTGTGGCTTGTGTGAGAAGTATGAGAGCAAGGATCCTACATTCCTCATGCTTTTGGAGGAAAAGGGATGGAGGCGTATCTAGAGGCAAAGGAGCTGGCGAAGCAGCTGAGAGCGGCCGGCAACCCTGTGGAAGAGACGTGTTTCATCCTCCTCTTGCTGAGGGGACTCCCAACCAGCTATGACATGGTGTAAGAGACGCTGGAGTGCCAGCCAACTCTCGACCTCGACTTCATCTGTACATACCTGGTACAGGTGGAATTGCGTTGCAATGCAGCAAAGCGCAATAGCGGCGACAGCAGTGAAGCGACTTTTGTGGCCACGAGCTCACGCAACCAGCAACAGCAGAAGCAGTCTGGGTAGCAGAGGGAAGAAGGGCAAGTGCCACTATGGCCAAAAAGAGGGGCACTACAAGAAAGAGTGCTTCAAGTTCAAGAGGGACCAGAAAGAGTAGCAGCAGCAGCAGCAGTAAAAGCAGCAATCTCCACAGCAACAGGAGCAGCAGTCACAGCAACGCCAGCAGCATCCGCAGTAGTAGCAGCAGAACCAGACTGACATGCGTCATTTTGGCAACATGAACGTTGCCAAGGAGGTGCCCGACCGCCTCTTCATGGCAAAGTCTGACATGTCGCAAAAGGAAAAGGCGGATCTGGTGTGGTACAAGGACTCAGTGTACCAAGAGTCTAACGCACCACAAGGAGTAGATTATGCAACTGCTCTCCATTTCCCCCCGTCCAATTGCTTTCGGTGATGATCGGGTAGTGTATGCAAAGGGGATTGGGATTGTGGAGATGTGGATGGAGACCCCGTGTGGCATTGAAGTGGGAGTGTTCCATGACGTGCTCTATGTGCCTGATGCTGCGTTCAACCTTCTCTTAGTGTCCTCTCTCACCAAGACAGGACTGCGCATCGTCTTTGACGATGATTATGGCTACATCCTCGACAAGGAAACAGGAGAGGAGTTGGCCAAGTCAGTGAAAGAAGGTGATATGTATCGCCTGTTGGGAGCGACCAAGATCCCGCGTGAGCAGAGCCTTGCAGCAGTGGTGTAGGCCATCGATGGCAAAATCTGGCATGCGCGCTACGGCCACATCGGCATGCGCGCCTTATAGCAGATGGTGCGTGACTTGCGCATCCTCTCTATTTTCAAGCAGCAACTGTTCATCGGCTATTTGGAGGGGAAGAAGCGTCGCGAGGCGTTCTCTGGAGCAAGAGAGCGCGCGAAGGAGGTACTAGAGCTGGTCTACACAGACTTATGTGGCCTGATGCAGACCCAGAGCTTTGGTGGCTCTACGTATTTTCTCACCTTCATTGATGATTTCAGCCGTTACAGTGCTGTGTACTTCTTTTCTTCCAAGGACGAGTGCTTTGACAGGTTCAAGGAGTTCAAGGCCATGGTGGAGAACCAGACTGGAAGAAAATCAAGGCGCTGCGCAACAACCACGGTGGAGAGTCCTGAGCAAGGAGTTTCAGACTACCTCGCAGCAGCAGGCATGAAGGCGCAGCGCACCGTGCCATACTCGCCGCAGCAGACGGCATAGCAGAACGCGCCAACCGCACTATCGTTGAGTCAGCGTGCTACATGTTGCATGCGCTCAGCTCACCTACGATTTTAAGGTGGAAGTAGTCAGCAATGCGGTGTACATCAAGAATCGCAGTCCAACCAAGGCCTAGGAGCAGATGACGACGTACGAGGCGTGGTTCGGCAAGAAGCCAAGAATGGGTCATCTTCGCGCGTTTGGCAGCTTGGTGCACATGCACGTGCCAGAGGAGAAGCGGCAAAAGTGGGACGCGAACAGCGCGTAGATACTCAGGAAAGGCTACGACGTGGCGAGTAAGACCTATTGCCTCTACGAGAGGGATACAGGCCACGTCATCATCTCCATGGATGTCATCTTCAACGAGAGCAGTCCAACCAAGGTCCAGGAGCAGATGACGATGTACGAGGCGTAGCTTGGAAAGAAGCCAAGTGAGGGTCATCTTCGCGCGTTTGGCAGCTTGGGGCACATGCACGTGCCAGAGGAGAAGCAGCAAAAGTGGGACGCGAAGAGTACACAGATGCTGATGATAGGCTACGACGTGGCAAGTAAGGCCTATCGCCTCTACGAGAGGCATACAGGCCACGTCATCATCTCCAAGGATGTCATCTTCAACGAGAGCAACGTCATCGGCACCAACATTGTCTGTGAAGAGGCATCAGAACCTGCAGCTCACGAGACAGTAGGAGCATAAATCCATCCTGACCCGGTCTCTCCCGATCCTTCTTCTAATGTGACAGTGGGAGAATCACTCTACTCTCCCATGTCTTATGTAGTAGATATAAAAGCCTCATCGGCAGAAGCAGAGGAGGGAGATATAGCACCACTAGCAGCAGTAGTTGTGCCAGCACCACAGCCCCTGCCGCCTGCTAATGTCCGGTACCCGGTCGCAGGTACCCCCTTAGGGTGCGTTACAAGCCTGGTGAGTTCGGCCATTTGTGGATGCTGTAGAAACCAGAACAGATGAACGTCGTAGTTGCAGCAGATTCAGATGAGCCAACGTCATATAAGGAGGCCATGGCTGCACCAGATGCAGTAGATTGGGTACAAGCCGTGCAGCACGAGATACAGTCACAGCTGGACAACGGCACGTGGGAGCTGATTGAGCGTCCACCTGGATGTAAGGTGATCAAGTGCAAGTAGGTGTTCAAGAAGAAGCAGGGAGCCGATGGTGACCTGGAAACATACAAGGCGAGGCTGGTCGCCAAGGGCCACTCGCAGCAGGAGGGCATCCACTACACAGAAACGTTTGCTCCTGTTGCAAAGTTTGCCTCTGTGCACACGCTCCTCTCTTATGCAGCAGCTTAGGACTTCGAGGTTCACCACATGGATATCAAGACGACATTCTTGAATGGCGACTTGGAGGAAGAGATCTACATGGAGCAGCCGGAGGGGTTCGTCATGGATGGCCAGGAGCACCTGGTTTGCAAGCTGCAAAAGTCGCTGTACGGCCTCAAGTAGAGGTCGCGTGCTTGGAACCATAAGTTGGATGCGGCGTTGTAGTGCATGGGGTTTCAGTGCAGTGAGTGTGACTAGAGCGTCTATCGCTGGCAGCATGGTCATGAGGTGCTCATCATCATCGTCTATGTGGATTACATGCTCCTTTCAAACAGCATGTCTGCACTGCAGGAGTTCAAGGAAGCCATGCAGGAGCGCTTCCGGATGTCTGATCTCGGGGAGGCATCATACTTCCTTGGTATCCAGATTATGCGTGACCGCAAATCACGCTCTCTCTCGCTGCAACAGAGCCGCTACATCAAGGATGTTTTGCAATCGTTTGGCATGGCATAGGCAAAACCCATCGGCACGTCGTTGGAGACGCGGCAGTACCTCGTGAGCTTCAATGGAGAAGCAAATGCAGCTGAGCGTCAGAAGTACCAGAGCACCGTGGGCAACCTCATGTACCTGATAACGGCAACCAGGCCGGACCTCGCACAGGCTGTTAGCATTGTGAGCCAGCACATGGCAAACCCCGGACCTGAGGACCAGAAGGCAGTGAAGCGGATCTTCTGCTACAGTGTTGGAACCATCAACATTGGCATCACCTACAACGGCAACAATAATAGCATCATCGGCTACACAGATGCAGATTGGGTTTCAAACCCTAAGGACTGTAAGTCCATTTCTTGGCATGTCTTCCTCATGAATAGTGGGGCAATCAACTGGTGTAGCAAGCGGCAAGTGGTCGTGGCCACCTCAAGCACGAAAGCTGAATATGTCAACGTCTCATGGCAAAGATGAGTGGGAGTACACCAGTTCCAGTTCCTGTGCGCGTCGACAACCAGAGGGTAATTGCATTCGCCAAGAATCCTGAGCACCATGAACGTACCAAGCACATTTACATCGCATATCATTTCATCAGGCATATAGTACAGGAGGGTGCAATCAAGCTAGAGTTCATTCCAACAAGCAAGCAGGTCGCTGATTTCTGCACCAAGCCAGTGACCCATGAGTGTTGGAAATGGAGGAGAGAGGGAGCCTTGAAGCAGCAAGCATGTGGGATTGGAAGGGCATGACTTGTGCTGAAGAAAGGTTGTTGAATCACTCAAAATGATGGAGTACATATAGAGTTAGAGCTTGGACAAGTCAGCCCTCTCACAACCGACACCACTTAGCCATGGAGGCTAAGGCTCACACACTAGAATCCATAATCTCACACAAGGGAGGAAATCAGCCTAGCAATCAGGCTGACCACTCACACACGACCTAGAGAGCTAGAGAATGCTCTCATGGCACACTCCTAGTGGTCACATAACCCACAAACCCCTGGAGAATCGCCATGTGTCCATGGCTAGCACACAAGGATCTCACCTCACCTAAAAAGTAAGGAGAGGTACCTTTATCCTAGTCAGCACACTCTGACAAGGCAATCCTAAGACCAAGGACCTTTTTGGATATTTCTCCCATCAGGTCTTGACCCTGGACCTCTTGCCTTTTTCTTTTCTCAGGCTAAGGCATGGAGCCATCACCCATGCCCACCCAGACATCGACAGTCCATGACCCCCGAAACTTCGAAAATTCATATCTCCCAATCCGACCGTTGCATCGGCCTCAAACTTGGACCGTAGACAATTTGCCACATGATCTTTCCAATGGTGAAGTCGGATTGGCGATCGGAGCAGGCATCTGGTACTTTCCTGGAACTTGCTCCTGTGGACCTGAAATTGAGCCAGATGGCTCCCTTTCCAATAATGAGAAGTAGCAGTTTTGCATGAACGCATGTAAACTCAGCCCACTTTCACTGCGGCAAAGTGGGGATTGTTGGGAAAGGAGCCATCCGGCTCAATTTCAGGTCCACAGGAGCATGTTCCAGGAAACATCCAGATGCTTGCTCCGATCATCCATCTGTCTTCACCATTGGAAAGATCAGTTGGCAAAATGTCTACTGTCAAAGTTTGAGGCCGATCCAACGGTCGGGGGTCGTGGACGGCCGATGTCTGGGTGGCCATGGGTGATGGCTCCATGCTTGAGAAAAGAAAAAGGCAAGAGGTCCAGGGTCAAGACCTGATGGAAGAAATATCCAAAAAGGTCCTTGGTCTTAGGATTGCCTTGTCGGAGTGTGCTGACTAGGATAAAGGTATCTCTCCTTAGTTTTTAGGTGAGGTCAGATCCTTGTGTGCCAGCCATGGACACATGGCGATTCTCCATGGGTTTGTGGGTTATTTGACCACTAGGAGTGTGCCATGAGAGCATTCTCTAGCTCTCTAGGTCGTGTGTGAGTGGTCAGCTTGATTGCTAGGCTGATTTCTTCCCTTGTGTGAGATTATGGACTCTAGTGTGTGAGGCTTAGCCTCCATGGCTAAGTGGTGTAGCTTGTGAGAGGCCTGAGTTGCCCAAGCTCTAGCTCTATATGTACTCCATCATTTTGATTGATTTAACAGCCATTCTTCAGCACAAGTGATGCCCTTCCAATCACACATGCTCGCTACTCCAAGGCTCCCTCTCTCCTCCAGATCCAACAGCAAGTACAAGGGCTGCTCGACATGGAGGAAGAGCAAGGGGATCGCATGGCAAAAAACTATACCACACTCCCTACAAGAGAACGGCGTCGTTGAGAGGGCGAACCGCACCATCCTCAATATGGTCCGGTCCATGTTGAGCGATGGCGGCCTCGCGCAGCGATACAAAGGCGAGGCGGCACGGAGAGCGGCGTGCATCATGAACCTGACGTCAACAAAGCCCCTAAAAGACGCGGAGTCCAAGGTGTGGAAGACGCCACAAGAAGTGTGGAGCGGGAGGAAGCCAACTGTGGCACACCTCCGAATTTTTTGTTGTGTTGCATATGCTATTGTACTGGCACGGGAGGGGCGGGACAAGCTGGACCCGCGGAGTCGCCGGTGCATCTTTGTCGGGTATGAGAGCGGGGGCAAGGCGTACCGGTATTTTGACCCGCGGAGGCAGCAAATCGTAAAGAGTCATGACGTCACGTTTGATGAGGACAGCTGTTGGACGGACAAGGACACGGATCCCTCCAAGCAGGGGGAGTGGCTGCCACTCCTCGAGGAGGAGACAACGGAGGACGCCAAAGAGGGTGACGTCCTATCGGCTCCAGCCGACGAGAACCATCGGAGCGATGTTGGAGCGGCTGATTTGTATTCAGGTGCATCGGACGATGAGTCCAAAGCGTCGGTAGTAGTAGAGCTAAACGAGGAGGCGGGGAGTGATCCCGCATCTCCACGGTCCCCGAGAGAGGGGGAGCGGGCCAGTGGTGTAAGTGGCATCGTGAGAGGACAGGAGCAGCAGCAGGAGCAGCCGCAACAGCAATAGTCCCAGAAAAGCGGATGTGCAAGGACGGCAAAACGGTACGATGCCGCGCAAGGCACCTAGAGTGGGTTCATGTTCACCTGATATGCTCTTTGTACATGGCTCATATTTGGATAGGCACAGGACGGACTAGGCATGTACTGCTCCCTTGGAGTAAGTCTCCTAAGTCTGGTCAAGATAGACAAGACATGCACTGCTCCTTTGGAGCAAGTCCCCTTAGTCTAATCAGGATAGTATAGCCAGCAAATACTACCTAGGAAAACTCCTTGTGGCTTAGACGTTCCAGAGTTAGTCTCTGGACCAAGAGGGTGGGTCAAATCCCAGCCCGGTGACTAATTTTGTTTGTGACCAAAAGGGGGACAAGTAGGTTCTAAGAGACATTTAAGAACATTCCAAGGTCATTCCTGGTGGTTGGTGCCACTTGGCGGTCACAGGGAGCGCCATGTAGGCAGGGGGGATGACGCAATCTAGATTGTCCCCAAAGTAGCTCATCCAAGGAGCCACTGCTCGCCTAGGCTAGAAGCTGGCTCTATGAGTATAAGAACATGTCTGTTGCCTGTCATTGGATACAGTTCTTACCTTTGAGACTCCTCACAGAGTTATCCTCCAGAGGCAGACACTAAAGAAGCATTGGTTGGTCTAAGTCCTAGGAGTTCGCTCCTCGCGCGAAAGTGACCAGGTACTAAGGACAAAGTGCAAGGAAGTGATTCCTATGAACTCCTTAGTGTGGAACCTTGTCTCTGAGGGTGATATCATCTCTTGGTTGCAATACCAAGAGCGGGCGGCGGGAACCATTGTGTCAGAACCTGTTTTCTAGACCGTCGCCTCAGGCAGGTTGACAAAGGGTTATGGGTACATGCAACCTAGTTGTACGGCACGCTTCTACGCACTATTGCACACTCTCTGTCTTGCACAACGCATCAGCTCCATCAGCTACATCTGCTTCAATTACTCCATCAGCTCCAACGGCGATTGCTGGCACTTAGTGAACAAGGGCCAAGGATAAGCCATGCCCTTGGAGGTACGACCCTTGGACCCTAACCAGGATAGGCTCTGCCCTTGGAGGCACGACCTTGGGTTCGCTAGTGTATATTCTTCTCTATTTTTGTGTGATCAACGGCTACGGAATAGGGGCCAATCTGCACCTTTTAAACTGATAGCAGACAACAGCCTGCAACAGCCTACATCAGCCTACATTGGCCTCAGCGAAACAAAGAAGCAGAGAAGCAGAGAAGCAATATGGCGATACCCACGACGCTCACTCTCGAGCAAGTCAATTGTGGGATGTCAAAGTTCACAGGGTTTGGTTTTCCCTTTTGGAGATGGCAATTTAAGATTTTCATGAGGGTGCATGGCTACTTGAAGATATTCCTTAGAGAACAGGTTGAACCTCCAAAAACAGATCCTGGATATGAAGTGTGGAGTGTCAAAAATGACATGGCACTTGCGATTCTTGTGACATCAATGCATGAGTCAGGGCATGTGCATCAAAGCTTATGAGAATCTTGCATGTGTACAGCAATAAACGGCTCTTGCAAATCACCTCTTCATCCTTCAAAAGCTGATTTCAGTGAGGGTGAGCGAGGGAGAGTCGATTCCGGAATTTCTCTTGCAGTTTCAAGGACAGTTGCAGCAAGTGACCCAAATGAACTTGGAAATCGACACCAATATTTAGGCCATGATCGCCCTCATGGCGCTATCTGAAAGCTGGGGTCCTCTGATCACCATCTTTGGCGGTTGGAAGGAGGAGGATTTGACGTAAGATGCAGTGTCCGAATACGTGCACAATGAGGCCATGCGTTGCAGTGGTAGTGAGGCTAACATTTCAGCCTATGCTAATCAGTACGATGGTCGTGGCAACAACTCCTCTTCTGGTCAAAGCAGCAGCAAAAGCGGTGGCGGTGGAGGAAAAGGTAATGGTGGCAGTGGAAAGACTTCTAAGCGTTCTGGGAAGTGCAATAACTGTGGCAAGCCTGGACATTGGGCAGTGGAGTGCAAGGCTTCCAAAAAAGAAGATGAAGATCATTGTGGTAGATATGACGACAAAGGAAAGGGTTGTTGGAAATGGAGGAGAGAGGGAGTCTTGGAGCAGCGAGCATGTGTGATTGGAAGGGCATCACTTGTGCTGAAGAATGGTTGTTCAATCACTCAAAATGATGGAGTACATATAGAGCTAGAGCTTGGGCAAGTCAGCCCTCTCACAAGCCACACCACTTAGCCATGGAGGCTAAGGCTCACACACTAGAATCCATAATCTCACACAAGGGAGGAAATCAGCCTAGCAATCAGGCTGACCACTCACACACGACCTAGAGAGCTAGAGAATGCTCTCATGGCACACTCCTAGTGGTCACATAACCCACAAACCCATGGAGAATCGCCATGTGTCCATGGCTAGCACACAAGGATCTCACCTCACCTAAAAAGTAAGGAGAGGTACCTTTATCCTAGTCAGCACACTCTGACAAGGCAATCCTAAGACCAAGGACCTTTTTGGATTTTTCTCCCATCAGGTCTTGACCCTGGACATCTTGCCTTTTTCTTTTCTTAGGCTAAGGCATGGAGCCATCACCCATGCCCACCCAGACATCGACGGTCCATGACCCCCGAAACTTCGAAAATTCATATCTCCCTATCCGACCGTTGGATCGGCCTCAAACTTGGACCGTAGACATTTTGCCACATGATCTTTCCAATAGTGAAGTCGGATCGGTGATCGGAGCAGGCATCTGGTACTTTCCTGCAACTTGCTCCTGTGGACCTGAAATTGAGCCGGATGGCTCCTTTTCCAACAAGGGTAAGAAGGAATTGACGCACATGATGGCTGAGAGCATTTCAACGACCAAAAGAGTGGCATAACTCAAGCGTGGGGCCTACGGGCTCGACTCGTGCACAAACTACCACTCTTCAAGGGAGAAGGATTGGTTCATCTCCGTTAGGGACACTAAACGTTGCTTCAGGTGTGCGGTTGAAGATTCCAAGTCTCCAAAGCCTCAGGTTGCACTTCAAGCCGTCACCATGGCGGCCAACTCCACCGACACAGATGCTTAGCTGTAGCACAGGTGGTTTGGCCATGTGGCCGAGAGTACACTGCAAGTTATGCAGCAATACGAAGTGGTTCATGGGTGTTGGATCTGGAGGAGAGAGGGAGCCTTGGAGCAACGAGCATGTGGGACTGAAAGGGCATCACTTGTGCTGAAGAATGGTTGTTGAATCACTCAAAATGATGGAGTACATAAAGAGCTAGAGCTTGGGCAAGTCAGCCCTCTCACAAGCCACACCACTTAGCCATGGAGGCTAAGGCTCACACACTAGAGTCCACAATCTCACACAAGGGAGGGAATCAGCCTAGCAATCAGGCTGACCAGTCTCACACGACCTAGAGAGCTAGAGAATGCTCTCATGGCACACTCCTAGTGGTCACATCACCCAAAATCCAATGGAGAATCGCCATGTGTCCATGGTTAGCACACAAGGATCTCACCTCACCTAAAAAGTAAGGAGAGGTACCTTTATCCTAGTCAGCACACTCTGACAAGGTAATCCTAAGACCAAGGACCTTTTTGGATATTTCTCCCATTAGGTCTTGACCCTGGACCTCTTGCCTTTTTCTTTTCTCAGGCTAAGGCAAGGAGCTGTCACCCATGGTCACCCAGATATCGGCGGTCCATGACCCCGAAAACTTTGGAAATTTGGACCGTAGACAAATTGCCACCTGATATTTCCAATGGTGAAGACGGATTAACGATCGGAGTAGGGACCTGAAGTTTCCTGGAACTTGCTCCTGTGGACCTGAAATAGAGCCGGACGGCTCCTTTCCCAACAATCTCCCACTTTTCCGCAGTCAGAGTGGGCTGAGTCCACATGCCTTCATGCAGAACTGCTGCTTCTCACAGGTCATTGGCTTAGTGCAGAAATCAGCGACTTCCTGCTGGTTGGAGTAAACTCCAGCTTGATAGCACCCTCCTGCACCATGTGCCTGATGAAGTGATATGCGATGTTAATGGCTTGGTGCGTGCATGGTGCTCATGATTCTTGGCGAGTGCGATTGCCCTCTGGTTGTCGACGCGGACAGGAACTGGAACTGCTACACTCCCACTCATCTCCGCCATGAGACGCTGGAGCCAAACTGCTTCCTTGGGTCCAAAGCTGAGAGAGACGTACATAGCTTCTGTGCTCGAGGTAGCCACGACCACCTGTCGCTTGCTGCACCAGCTGATGGCACCTCCATTCATGAGAAACACATGTCCAGAGATGGACTTGCAGGTCTCAGGATTTGAAGCCTAATCTGCATCTCTGTAGCCGATGATGCTATTGTCGTTGCCGTTGTAGGTGATACCGACGTTGATGGTTCCAGCAAGGTAGCGGAAGATCCGCTTCACTGCCTTCTGGTGCTCAGGGCCGGGGTTAGCCATGTGCTGGCTCACAGCGCTCACAGCCTGTGCAAGGTTCGGCCTGGTTGCCACCATCAGGTACATGAGACTGCCGACGGCGCTCTGGTACTTCTGCAGCTCAGCTACATCTGCTTCTCCACTGAAGCTCACGAGGTACTGCCGCGTCTCTAGCGGCGTGCCGATGGGTTTGGCCTCTGCCATGTCGAACCGCTGCAGGACGTCCTTGATGTAGCGACTCTGCTGTAGCGAGAGAGAGCGTGATTTGCGGTCACGCGTGATCTAGATGCCGAGGAAGTATGATGCCTCCCCGAGATCAGACATCTCGAAGCGCTCCTGCATGGCCTCCTTGAACTCCTGCAGTGCAGACATGCTGTTGGAAAAGAGGAGCATGTCATCCACATAGACAATGATGATGAGAATCTCATGCTCATGCTGCCAACGATACACGCTGTAGTCACACTCGCTGCGCTCAAACCCCATGCACTGCAACACCGCATCCAACTTCTGGTTCCAAGCACGCGACGCTTGCTTGAGACCGTACAGCGACTTCTGCAGCTTGCAAACCAGGTGCTCCTGGCCATCCATGACGAACCCCTCTGGCTGCTCCATGTATATCTCCTCCTCCAAGTCACCATTCAAGAATGCCGTCTTGACATCCATGTGGTGAACCTCGAAGTCCTCAGCTGCTGCATAAGACAGGAGCGTGCGCACAGAGGCAAACTTTGCAACAGGAGCAAAAGTTTCCGTGTAGTCGATGCCCTCCTGCTGCGAGTAGCCCTTGGCGACCAGCCTTGCCTTGTACTTTTCCAGATTGCCATCTGCTCCCCGCTTCTTCTTGAACACCCACTTGCACTTGATCACCTTGCGTCCAGGTGGACGCTCAGTCAGCTCCCACGTGCCATTGTCCAGCTGCGACTGAATCTCCTGCTGCACGGCTTGCGCCCAATCTGCTGCAACTGCGACGTTCATCTGTTCTGGTTTCTGCAGCATCCAGAAATGGCCGCGCTCACCAGGCTTGTAACGCACCCTGAGAGGGTACCTGCGACCTGGTGCTGGAGCGTTAGCGGGCGGCTGGCGCGGTGCTGCTGGCACAACTGCTGCTGCTGGTGGTGTTGCATCTCCCTCCTCTACTTCTGCGATGAGGCTGCTGTATCTGCAGCATCAGACATGGAAGAGTACAGTGATTCTCCCACTATCACAGTAGAGGAAGGATCGGGAGAGACTGGGTCAGGAAGGATTTCTGCTCCCACTGCCTCATCAGCTGCTGGTTCTGTTGCCTCTTCACAGAGAATGTTGGTACAGATGACGTTGCTCTCGTTGAAGACGACATCCCTGGAGATAATGACGTGGCCTGTATCCCTCTCGTAGAGGCGATAGGCCTTGCTTGCCACGTCGTAGCCAATCATCAGCATCTGCGCACTCTTTGCATCCCATTTCTGCCGCTTCTCCTTGGGCACGTGCATGTGCGCCAGGCTGCCAAATGCTCNGCGAGTAGCCCTTGGCGACCAGCCTTGCCTTGTACTTTTCCAGATTGCCATCTGCTCCCCGCTTCTTCTTGAACACCCACTTGCACTTGATCACCTTGCGTCCAGGTGGACGCTCAGTCAGCTCCCACGTGCCATTGTCCAGTTGCGATTGAATCTCCTGCTGCACGGCTTGCGCCCAATCTGCTGCATCTGGTGCAGCCATGGCCTCCTTGTATGACGTTGGCTCATCTGAATCTGCTGCAACTGCGACATTCATCTTTTCTGGTTTCTGCAGCATCCAGAAATGGCCGCGCTCACCAGGCTTGTAACGCACCCTGAGAGGGTACCTGCGACCTGGTGCTGGAGCGTTAGCGAGCGGCTGGCGCGGTGCTGCTGGCACAACTGCTGCTGCTGGTGGTGCTGCATCTCCCTCCTCTGCTTCTGCCGATGAGGCTGCTGTATCTGCTGCATCAGACATGGGAGAGTACAGTGATTCTCCCACTGTCACAATAGAGGAAGGATCGGGAGAGACTGGGCCAGGAAGGATTTCTTCTCCCACTACCTCGTCAGCTGCTGGTTCTGCTGCCTCTTCACAGACAATGTTGGTGCCGATGACGTTGCTCTCGTTGAAGACGACATCCCTGGAGATAATGACGTGGCATGTATCCCTCTCATAGAGGCGATAGGCCTTGCTTGCCATGTCATAGCCAATCATCAGCATCTGCGCACTCTTTGCGTCCCATTTCTGCCACTTGTCCTTGGGCACGTGCATGTGCGCCAGGCTGCCAAATGCTCGGAGATGACCCACGCTCGGCTTCTTGCCGAACCACGCCTCGTACGGTGTCATCTGCTCCAGCGCCTTGGTGGGACTGCGATTCTTGATGTAGACCGCAGTACTCACGGCTTCGGCCCAGAAGTCGTAGGTCAGCCGCGCCGCGTGCAGCATGGAGCGCGCCGACTCAACGATGGTGCGGTTGGCGCGTTCTGTTACACCATTCTGCTGCGGCAAGTACGGCGCGGTACGCTGCGCCTTGATGCCAGCTGCTGCGAGGTAGTCCTGAAACTCCTTGCTCAGGTAGTCTCCACCGCGATCACTGCGCAGCGCCTTGATCTTCTTGCCAATCTGGTTCTCCACCATGGCCTTGAACTCCTTGAACCTGTCAAAGCACTGGTCCTTGGAAGGAAGGAAGTACACAGCAGTGTAACCGCTGAAATCATCAATGAAGGTCAGAAAATACCTAGAGCCTCCAAAGCTCTGGGTCTGCATCGGCCCACACAAGTCTGTGTGGACCAGCTCCAGCACCTCCTTTGCACGCTCTCCTGCTCCAGAGAACGCCTCCTAGTGCTGCTTCCCCTCCAAACAGCCGATGCACAACTGCTGCTCAAAGTTGGAGATGGTAGGAAGGTCACGCACCATCTGCTTTGCTTGAAGCTGCTGCAAGGCGCGC
>SZWC01001954.1:54004-75214 GCA_023375785.1 Penium margaritaceum | reverse complement strand
ACACTAGAGTCCATAATCTCACACAAGGGGAGAAATCAGCCTAGCAATCAGGCTGACCACTCACACACAACCTAGAGAGCTAGAGAATGCTCTCATGGCATACTCCTAGTGGTCACATAACCCTTAAACCCATGGAGAATCGCCATGTGTCCATGGCTATCACACAAGGATCTCACCTCACCTAAAATGTAAGGAGAGGTACCTTTATCCTAGTCAGCACACTCTGACAAGGCAATCCTAAGACCAAGGACCTTTTTGGATATTCATCCCATGAGGTATTGACCCTGGACATCTTGCCTTTTTCTTTTCTCAGGCTAAGGCATGGAGCCATCACCCATGACCACCCAGACATCGACAGTCCATGATCCCCGAAACTTCGAAAATTCATATCTCCCAATCCGACCGTTGGATCGGCCTCAAACTTGGACCGTAGACATTTTACTACCTGATCTTTCCAATGAAGAAGTTGGATCGGCGATCGGAGCAGGCATCTGGTACTTTCCTGGAACTTGCTCCTGTGGACCTGAAACTGAGCTAGATGGCTCCTTTCCCAACAATCTCCCACTTTGCCACAGTCAGAGTGGGCTGAGTCCACATGCCTTCATGCAGAACTGCTGCTTCTCACGGGTCACTGGCTTTGTGCAGAAATCAGCAACATGCTTGCTGGTTGGAGTAAACTCCAGCTTGAGAGCACCCTCCTGCACCATGTGCCTGATGAAATAATATGCGATATCAATGTGCTTGATGCGTGCATGGTGCTCAGGATTTTTGGCGAGTGCGATTGCGCTCTGGTTGTCGACGCGCACACGAACTGGAACTGCTGCACTCCGACTCATCTCTGCCATGAGACGCTGAAGCCAAACTGCTTCCTTGGCTCCAAAGTTGAGAGAGACGTACTCAGCTTCTGTGCTGGAGGTCGCCACGACCACCTGCCGCTTGCTGCACCAGCTGATGGCCCCATCATTCATGAGGAACACATGTCCAGAGATGGACTTATGGTCCTCAGGGTTTGAAGCCCAATCTGCATCTGTGTAGCCGATGATGCTGTTGTCGTTGCCGTTGTAGGTGATGCTGATGTTGATGGTTCCAGCAAGGTAGCGGAAGATCTGCTTCACAGCCTTCTGGTACTCAGGTCCGGGATTTGCCATGTGTTGACTCACAGCGCTAACAGCCTGTACGAGGTCTTTGTGGTTTCCACCATCAGGTACATGAGACTGCCGACGGCGCTCTGGTACTTCTGTCGCTCGGCTGCATCTCCTTCTCCACTGAAGCTTACGAGGTACTGCCGAGTCTCCAGCGGCGTGCCGATGGGTTTTGCCTCTGCCATGCCGAACTGCTGCAGGACGTCCTTGATGTAGCGACTCTGCTGTAGTGAGAGAGAGAGCGTAATTTGCGCTCACACGTGATCTGGATGCCAAGGAAGTATGACGCCTCCCCGAGATCAGACATCTGGAAGCGCTCCTTCATGGCCTCCTTCAACTCCTGTAGTGTAGACATGCTGTTGGAAAGGAGGAGCATGTCATCCACATAGACAATGATGATGAGGATCTCATGCTCATGCTGCCAGCGATACACGCTATAGTCACACTCGTTGCGCTCAAATCCCATGCACTGCAACGCCGCATCCAACTTCTGGTTTCAGGAACGTGACACTTGGTTGAGGCCATACAGCGACTTCTGCAGCTTGCAAACCAGGTGCTCCTGGCCATCCATGACGAACCCCTCCGGCTGCTGCATGTAGATCTCCTCCAAGTCACCATTCAAGAATTCCGTCTTGACATCCATGAGGTGAACCTCAAAGTCCTCAGCTGCTGCATAAGAGAGGAGCGTGCGCACAGAGGCAAACTTTGCAACAGGAACAAAAGTTTCTGTGTAGTTGATGCCCTCCTGCTGCGAGTAGCCCTTGGCGACCAGCCTCGCCTTGTACTTTTTAAGGTTACCATCTACTCCCCGCTTCTTCTTGAACACCCACTTGCACTTGATCACCTTACGACCAGGTGGATGCTCAGTCAGCTCCCACGTGCCGTTGTCCAGCTGCGACTGTATCTCTTGCTGCACGGCTTGCGCCCAATCTGCTGCATCCGGTGCAACCATGGCCTCCTTTTATGACGTTGGCTCATCTGAATCTGCTGCAACTGCAACGTTCATCGGTTCTGGTTTCTGCAGTATCCAGAAATGGCCGTGCTCACCAGGCTTGTAACGCAACCTGAGAGGGTACCTCCGACCTGGAGCTGGAGCGTTGGCAGGCGGCTGACGCGGTGCGGCTGGCACAACTGCTTCTGCTGGTGGTGCTACATCTTCCTCCTCTGCTTCTGCCGATGAAGCTGCTGTATCTGCTACATCAGACATGGGAGAGTAGAGTGATTCTCCCACTGTCACAGTAGAGGAAGGTTCGGGAGAAACTAGGTCGAGAAGAATTTCTGCTCCAACTGTCTCGTCAGCTGCTGGATCTGCTGCCTCTTCACACACAATGTTGGTGCCGATGACGTTGCTCTTGTTGAAGACGACATCCCTGGAGATGATGACGTGGCCTGTATCCCTCTCGTAGAGGCGATACACCTTGCTTGCCACTTTTGCCGCTTCGTGTCCCACTTTTGCCGCTTCTCCTTTGGCACGTGCATGTGCGCCAAGCTGCCAAACGCGCGATGATGACCTACACTCAGCTTCTTGCCGAACCACGCCTCGTACGGCGTCATCTGCTCCAGCGCCTTAGTTGGACTGCGGTTCTTGATGTAGACCGTAGTGCTCACGGCTTCAGCCCAAAAGTCGTAGGTCAGCCGAGCCGCGTGCAACATGGAGCGTGCCAACTCCACAATGGTACGGTTAGCGTGTTTTGCTACACCGTTCTGCTGCGGCGAGTACGGCGCGGTACGCTGCGCCTTGATGCCAGCTGCTGCGAGGTAGTCCTCGAATTCCTTGCTCAGGTACTCTCCACCGCGGTTGCTGCGCAACGCTGATCTTCTTGCCAGATTGGTTCTCCACCATGGCCTTGAACTCCTTGAACCTGTCAAAGCACTAGTCCTTGGAGGAAAGGAAGTACACAACAGTGTAACGGCTGAAATCATCAATGAAGGTGAGAAAATACCTAGAGCCTCCAAAGCTCTGGGTTTGCATCGGTCCGCACAAGTCCGTGTGGACCAGCTCCAACACCTCTTTTGCACGCTCCCCTGCTCCAGAGAACGCCTCGCGGTGTTGCTTCCCCTCCAAACATCCGATGCATAACTGCTGCTCAAAATTAGAGATGGTAGGCAGGTCACGCACCATGTGCTTTGCTTGAAGCTGCTGCAAGGCGCGTNCTGGTCCTTGGAGGAAAGGAAGTACACAGCAGTGTAACGGCTGAAATCATCAATGAAGGTGAGAAAATACCTAGAGCCTCCAAAGCTCTGGGTTTGCATCGGTCCGCACAAGTCCGTGTGGACCAGCTCCAACACCTCTTTTGCACGCTCCCCTGCTCCAGAGAACGCCTCGCGGTGTTGCTTCCCCTCCAAACATCCGATGCATAACTGCTGCTCAAAATTAGAGATGGTAGGCAGGTCACGCACCATGTGCTTTGCTTGAAGCTGCTGCAAGGCGCGTATGCCAATGTGGCCGTAGCGCGCATGCCAGATCTCGCCATCTGTCGCCTGCACCACTGCTACAAGACTCTGCTCACGCGGGATCTTGGTCGCCCCCAGCAGGCGGTACATGTCGCCCTCCTTCACCGACTTGGCCAGCTCCTCTCCTATTTCCTTGTTGAGGATGTAGCCATGATCATCATCGAAGACAACGCACAGTCTTGTGTTTGTGAGAGAGGAGACTGAGAGGAGGTTGAAAGCAGCATCAGGTACATATAGCACCCCATGGAAAACTCCCACTTCAATGCCACGCGGGAACTCCAACCACATCTCCACAATCCCAATCCCCTCAGCATACACCACCCGATCATCACCCAAAGCAATCGGACGGGGGGAATGGAGAGCAATAGCGTGAACCACTCCTTGTGGTGCGTCAGACTCTTGGTACACCCCGAGTCCTTGTACCACGCCAGATCCGCCTTTTCCTTCTACGACATGTCAGACTTTGCCATAAAGAGGTGGTCGCACACCTCCTTGGCAACGTTCATGTTGCCAAAATGGCACACGCCAGTCTGGTTCTGCTTCTGCTGCTGCTGCTGGCGTTGCTGTGATTGCTGCTGCTATTGCTGTGGAGATTGGTACTTTTGCTGCTGCTGCTGCTGGTGCTCCTTCTGGTCCCTCTTGAACTTGAAGCACTCTTTCTTGTAGTGCCCCTCTTTCTGGCAATAGTGGCACTTGCCCTTCTTCTTGCCTCCCTACTGCCCGGATTGCTGCTTCTGGTTGCGTGAGCCCATGGCCATGAAAGCTGCTTCACTGCTGCTGCTGCCGCCATTGCGCTTCGCTGCATTGCGAGGCAGTTCCACCTGCACCAAGTGCATGCACATGAAGTCGAGGTCGAGAGTCGGCTGGCACTCCAACGTCTCTCGCATTGTTTCGTAGCTGGTTGGGAGTCCCCTCAGCAAGAGGAGAATGAAGCGCGTCTCTTCCACAGGATCGCCAGCCGCTCTCAACTGTTTCGCCAGCTCCTTTGCCCTATCCAGATACGCCTCCATCCCTTTACCACCCTGCATTTTCAGCGCCATCATCTTTTCCTCCAAAAGCATGAGGAATGCAGGATCCTAGCTCTCATACTTCTTGCACAACGTATCCCACCCCTCCTTTGCAGTAGCCTTGTCACTCACGTACTGAAGATGCGGGTTGGAGATGGTCTTGACAAGCAACCTGTAGGCCTGCCTGTCCTTCTTCTTCCACTCCTCATACGCCAGTGGTACAACTGGAGAAGAACCTGCATTAGCTGCACCCTTTTGCGGCGTCTTCCCCGCCACCACCTGCGCTGCGGTGATGCCTTTTGCTTGTGGAACTGGAGCCGGCTCGTCGCCGCTCACCACCTCCCACAAGCCCCTCTCCCCCAAAAGGAGGCGGGTACGGATCTTCCAAAACGTGAAGTTGGCGCGTCCCTCCAGCCTCTTCAAAGGCTGGGCTGCTCTTACAACACCAAATGCTGCCATTTTGAGCCTTGATGATGCTCAGCGCTGCCCTTGGATGGCGGCGCTACCCCTGCTTCTGCTGCTACTTCTGCCAGAAATGTGTATGACAGAAAATTGACTGTAGATACCAGGAGACTGCGAATTTATAAAAACTGAGCCCTTCACTGGAAAATTCAGCTCAAAACCTTTCAGATCAACCCATAAAACAGGGTCATCAACAGGGCATTTCAAAAGATATGCCCTCTTGAGAACAGGGTATGCTTCTGCTCCTACTCCAACTTTGACCAGCCAGTTTGTAAATGGCATTTCTCCCGGACGAATCGATGGAATGCAAATATGTTTGCACCAATGGAAAGCTTAGGAAAAATACTACAATTCGCATGTGCCACCTAGAGCCTCCAAAGCTTTGGGTCTACATCGGTCCACATACGTCCGCGTGGATAAGCTCCAAAACCTCCTTCGCACGCTCCCCTGCTCCAGAGAATGCCTCGCGGTGCTGCTTCCCCTCCAAATAGCCGATGCATAACTGCTGCTCAAAGTTAAAGATGGTAGGCAGGTCACGCACCATCTGCTTTTCTTGAAGCTGCTGCAAGGCGCGCATGCCGATGTGGCCGTAGCGCGCATGCCAGCTCTCGCCATCTGTCGCCTGCACCACTGCTGCAAGACTCTGCTCACACAAGATCTTGGTCGCCCCAAGCAGGCGGTACATGTTGCCCTCCTTTACCGACCTGGCTAACTCCTCTCTTGTATCCTTGTTTAGGATATAGCCATAGTCATCATCGAAGACGACGCGTTGTCCTGTGTTTGTAAGAGGAGACTGAGAGGAGGTTGAATGCAGCTTCAGGTACATACAGCACGCCATGGAACTCTCCCACTTCAATGCCACGTGGGGTCTCCAACCACATCTCCACAATCCCAATCCCCTCAACATACACCACCCGATCATCACCCATAGAAATAGGACGAGGAGGGATGGACAGCAGCTGTGTAAACCACTCCTTGTGATGTGTGAGGCTCTTTGTACATCCTGAGTCCTTGTACCATGCGAGATCCGCCTTCTCCACCTGCGACATGTCAGACTTTGCCATGAAGAGATGGTCGCGCACCTCCTTGGCCACATTCATGTTGCCAAAGTGGCGCACACCAGCCTGGTTTTGCTGCTGCTGCTGCTGGTGCTACTGACGCTGCTGTGACTGCTGCTGCTGCTGCTGCTTTTGCTGCTGCTGTTGTGATGACTGCTCCTGCTCCTGCTCCTTTTGGTCCCTCTTGAGCTTGAAACACTCCTTTTTGTAGTGTCCCTTTTTCTCGTAGTAGTGGCATTTACCTTTCTTTCTGCCTTTCTACTGTCCAGACTGCTGCTCTTGCTGCTGGTTGCGTGAGCTCGTAGCCAAAAAAGCTGCTTCACTACTGCCGCCGCCATTGCGTTTTGCTGCATTGCGACGCAATTCCACCTACACCAGGTGTGTGCAGATGAAGGGGAGGTCGAGAGTTGGCTGGCACTCCAGCGTCTCTCGCACCGTGTTGTAGCTGGTTGGGAGTCCCCTCAGCAAGAGGAGGATGAAGCGCGTCTCTTCCACAGGGTTGCCGGCCGCTCTCTGCTGCTTTGCCAGCTCCTTTGCCATGTCCAGATATGCCTCTATCCCTTCACCACCCTATATTTTCAGCGTCATCATCTTTTCCTCCAAAAGCATGAGGAATGTAAGATCCTTGCTCTCATACTTCTTGCACAACGTATCCCACCCCTCCTTTGTAGTAGCCTTGTCACTCACATACTGAAGATGTGGGTTGGAGTTGGTGTTGACAAGCAACCTGTAGGCGTGCCTGTCCTTCTTCTTCCATTCCTCATATGCCACTGGTACAGCTACAGAAGAACCCGCATCAGCTGCACCCTTTTGCGGCGTCTTCCCCGCCACCACCTGCGCTATAGTGATGCCTTTTGCCTGTGGAACTGGAGCCGGCTCGTCGCCGCTCACCACCTCCCACAAGCCCCTCTCCTCCAAAAGGAGGTGGGTACAGATCTTCTTAAACGTGAAGTTGGTGCATCCCTCCAGCCTCTCCAAAAGCTGGGCTGCTGTTATAACGCCAGCTGCTGCCATTTTGAGCCTTGGTGATGCTCAGCGCTGCCCTTGGATGGCGGCCCTATCCCTGCTTCTGCTGTTGCTCCTGCCAGAAATCTGTCTGACAGAAAATGGACAGTAGATGTCAGCAGACTGGGAATTTGGATGAATGGAGCCCACTCCTGAATATTTCAGCTCAAAACCTTTCAGATTAACCCATAAAACAGGGTCATCAACAGGGGATTTCGAAAAATTGTATCCTCTTGAAAACAAGGCATGCTTCTGCTCCTACTCCAACTCAGACCAGCCAGCTTGTAAACGGTGTTCCTCCCAAAAGAATCAATGGAATGCAATTATTTTTGCATCAATAGAAAGCTTAGGAAAAATACTACAATTCGCATGTGCACTTTTTAAATTTGACAAAGAAACAAGAGAGTTATGGTCATCACAAGGCGACAATCTTACTCATAGAGAAAAGTGTAGCCCTGGCCGACCTCATTTTGAGCATAACTCTCAATCCGACTGTTGGATCTTTGCGATGTTGGGCTCGTTGGAAAGCTTGTCTCTTGAACTTGAACATCCAGTGATTGATTGTCAAATCGAGTGAAGGTTTCACCCCAACTTGTCACTCTCAAAGTGACGGCCTGTGCTGGCTGAAGGTGGCAGAACTTGGCTCTGATACGAAATGTTGCATCTGGAGGAGAGAGGGAGCCTTGGAGTTGCGAGCATGTGTGATCGGAAGGGTATCACTTGTGCTGAAGAATGGTTGTTGAATCACTCAAAGTGATGGAGTACATATAGAGCTAGAGCTTGGGCAAGTCAGCCCTCTCACAAGCCTCACCACTTAGCCATGGAGGCTAAGGCTCACACACTAGAGTCCATAATCTCACACAAGGGAGGAAATCAGCCTAACAATCAGGCTGACCACTCACACACGACCTAGAGAGCTAGAGAATTCTCTCATGGCATACTCCTAGTGGTCACATCACCCTCAAACTCATGGACAATCGCCATGTGTCCATGGCTAGCACACAAGGATCTCACCTCACCTAAAAAGTAAGGAGAGGTACCTTTATCCTAGTCAGCACACTCTGACAAGGACCTTTTTGGATATTTCTCGCATCAGGTCTTGACCCTGGACCTCTTGCCTTTTTCTTTTCCCAGGCTATGGCATGGAGCCATCGCCCATGGTCACCCGGATATCGGAGGTAGATGACCACTGAAACATCGAAATTTTATATCTTCCAATCCGACCGTTGGATCAACCTCAAACTTGGACCATAGACATTTTGCCACCTGATCATTCCAATGGTGAATTCAAATTTACGATCGGAGTAGGCATCTGGTACTTTCCTGGAGCTTGCTCCTGTGGATCTGAAACTGAGCTGGATGGCTCCTTTTTCCAACACCACACCCACTAGAGTGAACATTTTTTGCACAAGAGTGTCAAACTCTGGCACTAGATCATCACACTAGCATAAGAAGGTCACATTGTGATACGAGTAAGGGTGTTCAAGAGTCCTGAATCGCGATTCAGGACTAAAGACTCGGATCACGAATTCAAGTCCGGACCTTGACTCGGACTCGCGAGTCTGCGTCCGGGCCGGGACTCGGAGTCGCGAGTCCAGGCCCAGAATCGCGAGTCCATAAACTCGCAAGGATTTGTTGTTGTGACTCACGAGTCCTTGTGTCATTGTTTTGTTTGTGTGAGGCATATGGTTCAAACTATGTTTTTTCCACATTTGCATCCTGAATATAATGTGTTCATACAATCACTTTCACCTCTTTCACCCCTTTCACTTTCACCTCTTTCTGCCATGTCTGAGTCATGGCTGTTCTTTTACGAACTATAGAACACAGTGTGCATATTCCAATTCTACATATTGTTATTCCTTTACCAACTACAGTACAGAACGTCATGACACAACTCACATACTTAGCATAAAGCCTGCTGGTTTTCAACAAGAACACAAAGTCAATGTACAGGTGCTGAATACACCTAAGATCTATGTTCAACTTGTGTGTAAAGACCTCTGCACACTCAATTTGCATTTTGTTATAATACCTGTTCCATTCCATGGTATTACATTTCAAAGACAAGAACATGAGAATGAGAAAAAAATTGACGAAATTGATTTTAGAAATGAAAACTGTTGTCAATCACATTTGAATAAAGCATGTCTATAACATCTCTACCACATCATCATCTTTGTCCTCATCCTCCGCGTCCTCATCCTCATGGTCATTCTCATCCTCTTCACTGTCACTGTCCTCCCCACTGTCTGTGCTTTCAACCCCTTCTCCCTGTTCTCCATCCTCCCGTCCATCACCTTCAGAGTCTGCAGCAACTGCTGCTGCTAGGCCCTTACTCTTTGCTGCTTTTTTAGGAGCGCGCCTGGCTACTCTCTCCTTGTACTCAACCTCTTCAAACTCAGAGACAGCACCCGAGGGATGGACTGGGAAGTCCTTCAGTGCCGGGTCGTTGATCCATGTCTTTAAACACAAGTCCTACACAGTGATCTGCGACAAAGAGTGGTGGAAATCAGTCACCACAGCCCCCCCAGCAAGAACATCCTCACGCTGGGAGTGCTGGTGGCTTGCACGGCCAAAATGTCAAGTGCACACAGTGCAAAGGTTGGATACAGTTGCTACTTCTCCTTATAGAATTTTAAAACGTTCATCTTCTATCCTCCCCTAGCGTTCTTCTTGAATACCTCCACCTCTTCCTCCAACTTGTCGAGAGCTACGGCCTTCTCCTCCGCTTGAGGCTCATCAAACATGTCCTCTATTGGATCTTTCAAAGCAACTTCTAGCATGCTCACTTTCTGCCGCTTCTGTCGCCTACGCTTGGTGGTTGCTGCAGGACCACTTAGCTCTTGTGGCTGGCTGCTTGATGTGGCTGTAGCAAGGGTTATATGGCCGGTTTCATCCTCTGGCACCATCTCATCCTAGTTGCATTTCCTGCTTCTGGTGAAGCTGTGACTGCCTCCTCTTCTGCTATTGTTACTGCTACAGCTTCCCTCTTGGCCTGCACCCTTGCAAAATAGGGCTTCATGAACTCCATGAATTTGAGGTTGAGCTCCACCACGGTCCTTATGCCGTGCAGCTGCACACAACGATGAGAACAGAATAGGAAGAGAAAACTTTAAATGGATCACATCATTTTTTCAGATAGCAACAAAAATTCGGACAGATAGAATACCACCACGACCTCCCTCCCCTTTCAAGCAACAAAAACCCCACCTCACCTTGTGGACCCGCTAAAAAAGCAGAAGCGGAACCTCGGGTCCAGAGGGGTTGCCACCACGTGTCGCAGGCTGGCCTTCTTCACATGTTTCTCCATTTGCACCAAAGAGACGGAAAACCGAAGAATTAGGAACAGAGCCACAACAGGACCCAAAACAAAACGACAGTAGAATGGACCATATCACCTTGTCCACATAGCTCTTTAGGCCCAGCTCCAGCACCAGTAGAAGCTTCTCGTTGGCATCAAGAAACGCCTTCCTTTCACACTTCTTCTTGGCTTTCGGCCTTCAGGAGCTAGCCATGGAGGCGCTGCAAGATGTTGCTGAAAAATGGAAGGAGTAGAGACAGCGTGGGGTAATCCTGACCAGAAACAACCCCTGTGAAGCCCTTGAAGGGCTTGAGGATTGCAATGACCATGCCCAGCAGCTCCCACTGCTGCCCATTGGGGATGAGACTGGGCTCCCGAGGCTGCAACCACTCATCCAACACGTCTTTGATCTTCACCACACATTCACACATGTCCTGTGTAGAATTCCAACGTGTTGAAGTGTCCTGGTACAAAGACAAGTAGTTCACTCCATGCGCATGGCAAGCATTCACCACTAAAAACTCTCTTGGCCGAGCGGCTCACATAGCTCACGATGTCCCGTATGGTCTTCAGATGCTCCTTCACCTCAGGCACCACAATCAGATCCTTGACAGCAAGGTTGAGTACCTGCTCCATGTAGCGGATGTGCCCATCCTTGCTGAACTTGTCATTCTAGAGTACCAGGAAATTATCCACCATGCTATCGTTCACGGTGTCATTGTCCCCTATGAGACAATACTGCTTATCCCACAGTCCCTTCTCCTGCACTACGGTAGAGAAGAGGTCAAATACAGCTGCAGCAGTGGCATCATCTGAACATGAGGGAAACGCTAGCGCCACACTTTGCATCTGCCTCTCGGAAATCCAGTGGTAGGTTATGCCCAAATACTTGTGGTTGGTATCACTTTGCCAATCGTCTGTGGTGAATGACACCCCTGTGCACACAAGGGCAAACATCTTCCTAAGCTTCTTCCTGAAGGCTGCTGCACCATTCTTGATGAGTCTTGTTTGTGTGATGCAGCCAGGTAGGATTGCAAAAGGATTGCAGTGCAGAAATGCTACCTTCAGCTAGTGAGACTCAATGGACAAGAAGGACTCATTCTTGTCCACCACATGCTTCCATATACAGCTCTGAAAATACTCCTTGTTGAAACATACACCCACACCTGCCATCCCACGCGCCAAGGCCGTGTTGGTGTGATCTACGTCTGCGGCAACCGCAGCAGTAGCACCCGTTGCCCGCTCCAAGATTTGTTGTGCGTCTAGCGCTTTCAGCTCCTTCTACCGCTTGTTGTGGTCCTTGCGGACATGCTTCCACATGCTGCTTGTCTGTCCGTCGGTGATTGCAAAAGACCCCCTTAAGCCTGTGTGTGCTTTGGGATATAACTGGCACCATGCCCACGGTTCTTCCTTGATCACGACGTACTTGAAGACCGTCCATATCACGGACGACTTCTTTGTCCACTTAACCAACCGCTGCGTCTTCAGGTTTAGCTTTTCTTGTACCTGCCGCTTTGAGGAGGACACTGCCAGAGTGTCTGGCTTGTCCATGGCGGAGTGTAGACTGGATGCGGGAACACAGAGTTAGACTCCAAGAGGGGTTGGAGACGATGGGACTCCTGCTGTGAAGCAGGGGCTTCAACGAAGCGAGTGACCTCGCTTTCCTGCCAAGCTTAAACCGTCGCTCATCCAGAGAGTTATAGGTTTCGGCCAGCAAGAGATTCATTTGAGGCTGCCCGACGGAGCCGGGCAGTCTCGTTGCTATACCTATGGTACACCAGGGGGGGAGGAGGGGCGAGGGGGGTCTAAGAGCCCACTCACATTTATTTGTCCAATGGCGGGGTCGAGCCGACCCCGCCACCTTCTTTCCCCCTTGGGCCAAGGACTTGCGATTCTCGAGTCTAGTCTAGACCACAATACTCGACTTGCGAGTCCAGACTCGGACTCAGACTCGCGATTCTGGTCATCGAGTTCCATCATTTTGCTCACAGGCTTAGGTACGAGAGCGTCACAGTTTGGCACTAAAGCATCACACTTTGGCACTTGAGGATCACACTTTTATTGACCTGATATGCTCCTTGTCCATGGTTGACATTTGGACAGGCATAGGACGGACTAGGCATGCACTGCTCCCTTTGAGTAAGTCCCCTAAGTCTGGTCCAGATAGACAAGGCATGCACTTCTCTTTTGAAGCAAGTCTCCTTGGTCTAAACTGGATAGCATAGCCAGCAAATACTACTTAGGACAACTCCTTGTGGCTTAGACGTTCCAAGGTTAGTCTCTGGAGCGAGAGGTCACTGGGTCAAATCCCAGCCCAATGACTAACTCTCTTTGTGACCAAAAGGGGGACATGAAGGTTCTAAGAGATATCTTGGAACATTCTAAGGTCCTTCTTGGTGGTTGGCGCCACTTGGCGGTCAGAGGGAGCGCCATATGGGCAGGGGGGATGATGCAATCTAGATTGCTCCCAAAGTGGCTCATCCAAGGAGCCACTACGCGCCTAGGCTAACTGCTGGCTCTAGGACTATAAGAACCTGTTAGTTACCTGTCATTGAGTATAGTTCTTGCCTTTGAGACTCCTAAGAGAGTTGTCTACGAGAGGTAGAGACAAAAGAAGCATTGGTTGGTTTAAGCCCCAGGAGTTCGCTCATCTCGCGAAAGTGACCAGGTGCTAAGGACACAATGCAAGGAAGTGATTCTTATGAACTGCTCAGTGTCGAATCTTGGCTCTGAGAGTGATATCCTCGGTTGCAATAGTAAGAACGGTCGACAGGAACCATTCCGTCGAAACCCATTTCTAGACCGTCTCCTCAGGTAGGTTAATAAACGGTTATGGGCCCATATTAACTCGTTGTAGGGCACCCATCTGCGTACTCTCTCGTCCTCTTTATCTTGTAGCGCACATCAGCTCCACCAGCTCCATCATCTCCATCAGCTCCATCTGCTCCATGAGCTTTAACGGCGGGTGCAAGCACTTAGCAAAAAAGGGCTAAGGATTAGCTCTGACCTTGGAGCTACGATCCTTGGGTCCTAACCAAGAAGCTCTGCCTTTGGAGGCATGATCCAGGGTTCACTAGTGTGTGTCTTTCTTTGTTTGCAAGTGATCAACGTCTAAGGGGTAAGCAACGGATCTGTACCTTCTAAACCGGTAGTAGACAACAGCCTACATCAGCCTATATCGGCCTCAATGAAGCAAAGAAGCAGAGAAGTAGAGAAGCAGAGAAGCAGAGAATCACAAAAGCAACTTGAAAACACCCGCCACGCTCACTCTCGAGCAAGTCAATATTGGGATGTCAAACTTCACACGCATTGGTTTTGGAAGCCGGGCAGTGCCAACGGTACTGATTACGGCTTGTAGCTTCCTTGAATGTACAGGATGACTGTGGATTTGGAATCTATGGGAAAAACCATGCGAGATTGACCCAAGAACGAGGTCGATCCATCAAGAATTCAGGAAGACACGCCCGGCCAAAGGTTGGACCGGCCAAGGGGGAAAAGGTGACAGGAAATCATCCCCAAAGACTTAGGCTCGACCCTTGGAAGATCCAACAAAGCCGAAGCGCACCTTGGGGCCCGGATAGTCAATGAGTCAAGGATCATTGAGGGCCAAGGGTGCTTCGGAATGGCGTCCCGGTGTGTTATTACCAGAAAGGGCGCTTTGGGCGGCCGTCACCGCCGCTAGTGGTGCTGCCAGCGGCAGATTACCATGGTTCACGGAAACGGCCATATCTCGACCGTGCCTCCACGGAATGATGCAATTCTTGGTGCGTTGGAAAGCTGGAAAGATGAGCTACGTGATGCTAAGGCAATAACGCTCATCCCAGGCCTGTACGCGGCCGTACACGGCTCGGCGACCTCGGGTTGCCTAGGATGTGTCATCATGTGCATATAGTCTTGTATGTTGACACTTGGATAACAAGTACAGTTTACTCCTACTGTGCTACACGTGTTCCCGTGCTCCCCCAAGACAATCCTACACCTCCACAATCCCGGGAAGGTGTGCACCGGCTCCCCTTGGTCGCCGTTGCCACCGGTTGGTGCCTACACCATCCGGTTGAGGCTAGCACACCGCGCCCGGTTCACACTTGGTATCAGAGCCACCCGGCTCAGGGGCACAATCATCTACGTCGCAACCTCTCCTGGTCAGCGTAGACCAGCACGCATCTTGTCTCTTTGGCAGATCCGTACCCAAGGCCAACCACGCACACCGGTGACAAGGCAGTAACCAGAGGACCCGTTGAGGAAGAAGTTGTACCGGACGTGAAGATGACTTCAGCCGGCTCGTCCTCGTTGGCCGTGGCGTTTGACGCGGAAGGCGAAGTAACAACAGCCGCAGCGTTGCAGAAGTTGCTCACCGACATGCAGGCCCAGATGGACCTGTTGGAGAAACCGAACGAGTATCTCAATCAAGAGCTTGCGAAGCGTCCAGTGACAACACCAGTGGCAGTTGCCACCGCTAACGTACCTGCGATGGGCGTCCCGAGTCCGCCGAAGCCGGAGCCATTCGACCCATCGAAGAAGGATAGGCCAGCTTCGCATGCTTGGATACTCGGACTGGAATTGTACTTCACCGCCATCGGCATGGATGCCTCAAGGCACGAGGCGCGCCGCGACTATGCTGTAACCCTGTTGAGAGGGGCATCGTTAGATTGGTGGGCCGGTGCGGTGCGGTCCAATCCACACGGCAGTGGGGCAGCAATGGTCGCCGGCATTGCGGCCGCGGCCGGAATCTCAACCCCATCGGCTCCAACGTGCAGCAGTGGCGACCCTACCCTGAAATGGCCGACCTCGTGGAAGGAGTTCAGAGAGTCGTTCATCAAGCGCTTCACCGTGGGTGACGTGAGGAACAACGCACGTGCCAAGCTGCGTTGGCTTTGCCAAACTGGCGGTGTCGCCGAATACACCCGCAGGTTTCGTGAGATTGTCACCAACTGTGTCTTCGACTCCCACGAATTGTGCTTCCACTACAGCAACGGCCTCAAGAACGACGCCGCGCTGTGACGGTGATGCACGACCTCAACAACGACCTGTCGGCAATGATCGTAGCAGCCGAACGGTACTATTTGCGCGTGCAACAGGCTCATGCCAAGAGCCATAACTCTTTTGGTGGTGGTCATGGCAAGCGGGCCGAGAGCGACGTCACGCCCATGGAGATCGGAGCGTTACAATAGCGCAAGTGCTATAACTGTGGCAAGCCTGGCCACATTACGCGTGACTGTCGGAGTCGAAAGAAGGGCGACGGCAAGGGTAAGCGGCAGGGGAAGGGGAAGCAAGCCACGAAGGAAGCGGATAAAGCAACAAAGGAGTCGGGAAACGAGGAGAGCCGAGAGTAGATGGCGTTACTCCTGGCTCCTCTCAGCCCAAAGCGCTAGTTGACCGCCCACCCGAACGCCTTGCAGCAATTAAGGGAGGTTCCGAGGTCAAGGTAGGGGACGCGGGATATGAGGAGGAGCAGGCCGCACTTCTCTTGGAGGCGCGAGTGAAAGGCGTCAAGGGGAAGATGGGGAGCTTGCTGGATTGTGGCGCGAGCCACAATTTTGTGAGCATGGAGTGTGCTCGGAAGTGGGGCCTTGTGCTCATGAGCAAGAAGTGGACCGCTAACCAAGTGGACGGTACGATTGAAGTGGGGTACGTGGCCGGTCCCCTCTCCATTCGCGTGGGGAAGCTTTGCATAACGACCGTATACCGGATATGCCCGATGAAGGATTATGATGTGATCCTCTGTCGTGACTTCCTCCACAAGTACAACCCTGTCGTCAATTAGGAGGCGCGCACCGTCTCAGTCAAGCTCGGAGACAAAGAGTATCCCCTGCCTACGTGGTCCAAGGAAGAGGCCGCGGAGGAGGAGACTTGCGAGGAGGAAGCGCCGCAGCAGTCGGTGCCTTGCAAGGAGGAATTGGCGCCTATGATGCTGAATTTGGTGCAGCTCAAGCACGCGATTTGAAAAAGGAGCAGATTTTTCTGGCGTTTGTGCGAGACGTGGAAGACGATTTCGACAAACCAGAGGATGTGGCGCCTGCTGTGGCACATGGGGCGACTCGTGAGCAGCCGGGGGTCCAAGGCAAGTTTGCCGCGGTGCCCGAAGGGCTTCGGAAGGTGTGTACGGAGTTTGAAGATGTGTTCCCCGACACCCTTTCGGCGGGTCTGCCACCAAAGCAGGACGTGGACCATCGCATCGACCTCAAACCTGGAGTACGCCCGCATGTTCGTGCAACGTACCGCATGAGCGACGCGCAGCTGCAGGAGCTCAAGAAGTAGCTGACCGAGATGACGGAACAGGGCTTCATCCGCCCCTCCTCGTCTCCTTATGCTACACCGGTCTTGTTTGTGCAGAATAAGACAGGGGAGATGCGCATGTGCGTGGACTACCGGGCGTTGAACGAGTTGACCATCAAGAACCGGTATCCGCTTCCACAAGCTGAGGAGCTCTTCAATCAACTCCGTGCGGCTCGCTTCTTCACAAAGATCGACCTCCGTTCCGGCTACCACCAGATTCGCATTGCAGCAGATGATGTGGAAAAGACGGCTTTAAGTACCCGCTACGGTCACGACGAGTTCCTTGTGATGCCTTTCGGGGTGACCAATGCGCCGGCCACCTTCATGGCGCTGATGAACAACATCTTCAGGCCGTACTTGGATGACTTCGTGGTGGTGTACCTCGACGACATCTTGGTGTATAGCAGGACGGCGGTGGAGCATGAGGAGCATGTGAAGAAGGTCCTCAAGATTTTGAGGAAGGAGAAGTTTTTTTGCAAAACTCTCTAAGTGTGAGTTCGCGGTGGGTAAAGTTGAATTCCTTGGACACATAATTGGCAATTGACAGATTGCCATGGACCCACGCAAAGTGTCAGCCGTACAAGAGTGGCCGAAGTTACATAACGTGCATGATGTGCAAGTGTTCCTTGGTTTTTCCAACTACTACCGCAGGTTCATCCTTGGCTACGCGAGAGTGTCAGCGCCACTCTCCAATCTCACTCGCAAGGATCACGAGTGGAGTTGGGGAGTTAGCAAACAAGAAGCCTTTGAGAATCTCAAACGGGCTCTGACCTCCGCGCCGGCCTTGCATTTGGCCGACAGCGACCGTGAGGTTGAAATGGCGACGGATGCATCAGACCTGGCCATTGGTGGAATCCTTTTGCAAGACTTTGGCAACGGATTACAGCCAATTGCCTACTACTCGCGCAAGTTGCGCGGAGCGGAGCTGAACTACGCCACCCATGACAAGGAGATGCTCGTCGTGGTCGTAGCCTTCAAGAACTGGCAGTGCTACCTCGAGGGTCTACACCAATCACCACGCGTTGAAGTACTTCAAGACGCAGCCAAACCTGAGTCGGCGGCAAGCGCATTGGTTGGAGTACCTCAAATTGCACTTCGAATACGAGATCGTGTAATGGCCGGGTCGCATCAATCCAGCCGACGCACTCTCATGGCGACCGGACCTGATGATGCGGGTCGCGTCTCTCACCATCCACGAGGATGCCTTCCTTGTGAAGCTCTTCACGGAAGGATACGAGGCGCATGGGGAGTACGACGCTCAGAGATTTTTCTTCGAGGCGCCGTATTGGTGAGGCGCAGCACGCAACCGGTGGTGGTTTCCGCGGTGCCCGCGCTTCGGCAGCTGATTTTGGATGAATGCCATGACAGTGGCCTGAGTGGTCACTTCTCCGTCGAAATAACATTGAAGACGGTGGCTCGCTTCTTTTGGGGGCCAACCATGTCGTCGGAGGTGGCTGAATTCTGCCGGAGTTGCGACGTATGCCAACGCCACAAGGCGAGGAGGACAAAGACCCCGGGTTTCCTCCAACCCTTACCCATCCTCGAGCAGCCGTGGCAGGACATCTCCATGGATTTCATCACCGGTTTGCCCATAACAACGGCAGGCCACAATTCGGTGTTGGTGGTGGTGGATCGCTTCAGCAATATGTCACACTTCATTGCGATACGTGATACGATGAGCGCAGAAGGCACGGCTCGGCTGTTTCTCGAGCACGTGGTGCGTCTTCGTGTCGTGCCACAATCCATTGTGAGCGACTGTGACCCGCGTTTCACAAGGATGTTCTGGCGAGAACTCATGGAGCGGTACGGCAGCAAAGTGCAGCTGTCAACAAGTTTTCATCCCCAAACTGACGGGCAAACGGAGCGGACAAACCAAACGCTGGAGCAGCTCCTCCGTACAGTGGATGATCCGGACGAGACGGCGTGGGACCAGCGATTGCCGGTTGCTGAACTGGCGTACAACTCTGCCACGTCCGCCTCCACCGGCAAGGCGCCATTTGAGGAGGTGAACGGGACGGAACCCACCACGCCCCTCAGTTTGCACGTCCCAAGCAACCTGCCCGCGGTGGATTCTACCACACGCGACTTCAAGCAGATTTGGACGGGGACGCGACATGCATTAAAATAGGCGCAAGAGCAGCAGAAAGTGTAAGCGGACCGCCGACGTGTGGACGCAACGCTTAAGGTCTGTGATCGCGTGGAAATCATCCCCAAAGACATAGGCTCGACCCTCCGAAGATCCAACAAAGCCGAAGCACACCTTGGGGCCCGGATAATCAATGAGTCAAGGATCATTGAGGGCCAAGGGCGCTTCGGAATGGCGCCCCGGTGTGTTATAACCAGAAAGGGCGCTTCGGGCGGCTGTCACCGCCGCTAGTGGTGCTGCCAGCGGCAGATTACCGTGGTTCACAGAAACGGCCATATCTCGGCCGTTCCTCCACGGAATGATGCGATTCTTGGTGCGTTGGAAAGCTGGAAAGATGAGCTACGTGATGCTAATGTAATAACGCTCATCCTAGGCCTGTACAAGGCCGCACACAGCTCCGCAACCTCGGGTCGCCTAGGATGTGTCATCATGTACATACAGTCTTGTATGTTGATACTTGGTTAACAAGTACAGTTTACTCCCATTGTGCCACGCATGTTCCCGTGCTCCCCCAAGACGATCCTACGCTTTCGCAACCCCAAGAAGGTGTGCACCGGCCCCTCTTGGTCGCCGTTGCCGCTGGTTGGTGCCTACACCATCCGGTTGAGGCTAGCACACCGCGCCCGGTTCACAGGTGTTTCCTTTGTGGAAATGGCAATTTGAGATTCTCATCAGGGTACGTGGCTACTTGAATATCTTCCTTGGAGAAGAGGTTGAACCTCCAAAAACAAATACTGGATATGAAGCGTGGAGTGTCAAAAATGACATGGGGCTTGCGATTCTTGTGAAAGTAATACAAGAATCACAACATGTGCACCTCCAAGGTATCATACTTGCATCAAAGGTTTATAAGAAGCTTGCATGTGTAAACCAATCAACGGCTCTTGCAAATCACCTCTACATCCTTCAAAAGCTGATTTTGATGAGGGTGAGCAAATGAGAGTGGATTCCGGACTTCTTGTTGTAGTTTGAAGGATTTCTGCAATAAGTGACCCAAATAAACCGGGCAATCAATACCAACATGCAGGCCATGATCTTCCTCATGGCGCTGTTGGACTTGGAGGAGAGAGAAAGCCTTAGAGCAGCAAACATGTGGGACTGGAAGGGCATCACTTGTGCTGAATAATGGTTGTTAAATCAGTCAAAATGATGGAGAACATATAAAACTAGAACTTGGACAAGTCAGCCCTCTCACAAGCCACACCACTTACCCATGGAGGCTAAGGCTCACACACTAAAGTCCATAATCTCACACAAGAGAGGAAATCAGCCTACCAATCAGGCTGACCACTCACACACGACCTAGAGAGCTAGAAAATACTCTCATGGTACACTACTAGTTGTCACCTAATCCACAATCCCATGGAGAATCGCCATGTGTCCATGGCTAGTACAAAAGGATCTCACCTAACCTAAAAAGTAAGGAGAGGTACCTTTTTTCCTAGTCAGCACACTCTGAGAAGGCAACCCAAGAATGTAGGACCTTTTTGGATATTTCTCCTATCAGGTCTTGACCCTAGACCTCATGCCTTTTTTCTTTTCTCAGGCTAACGCATGGAGCCATTGCCCATGGGTACATAAATATCAGCGGTGGATGATCTTGGATGCTTAAAAAATTCATATCTCCCAATCCGACCATGGGATCGGCCCCAAACTTGGACCATAAACATTTTGCTAAACCGGATGGATCTTTTTCCAACAGCTGCTATGTGAAACCTGGGGTCCTTTGATCACCGTCTTTGGCGGTTGGAAGGAGGAGGATTTAACGTATGAGGCAGTGTCTGAGTACGTGGGCAACGAGGCCATGTATCACAGCAGTAATGAGGCTAACATTTCAGCCTATGCCGCACAGTACGGTGGACGTGGCAATAACTCCTCTTCTGGTCAGAGCGGCAGCGGAAGCGGTGGCCGTAGAGGAGAACGCAATGGTGGCGGTTGAAAGGGTTCAAAACGTCCTGGGAAGTGGCATAACTTTGGCAAACCTGGGCATTTGCCATGGTAGTGTAGGGCTCCCAAAGGAAGACGGAGATCCTTGTGGTAGATATGAAGCCATACGAAAAGGTAAGAAGGAGGTGACAAAAATGATGGCTGAGAGCGTGCCGCCAAACAAGGAAATGGCCCTGCTCAAGCGTGGAGCCTACGAGCTGGAATCTCACACGAACTACCTGTTGGAAATGGAGGAGAGAGGGAGCCTTGGAGCAGCGAGCATGTTTGATTGGAAGGGCATCACTTGTGCTGAAGAATGGTTGTTCAATCACTCAAAATGATGGAGTGCATATAGAGCTAGAGCTTGGGCAAGTCAGCCCTCTCACAAGCCACACCACTTAGCCATGGAGGCTAAGGCTCACACACTAGA
>SZWC01001954.1:15662-26667 GCA_023375785.1 Penium margaritaceum | reverse complement strand
CGCAGATTGGGCTTCAAACCCTGAGACTCGCAAGTCCATCTCTGGACATGTGTTTCTCATGAATGGAGGTGCCATCAGCTGGTGCAGCAAGCGGCAGGTGGTCGTGGCCACCTCCAGCACAGAAGCTGAGTACGTCTCTCTCAGCTTTGGAGCCAAGGAAGCAGTTTGGCTCCAGCGTCTCATGGCAGAGATGAGTGGGAGTGCAGCAGTTCCTGTTCCCATGCGCGTCGACAACCAGAGCGCTATTGCACTCGCCAAGAATCCCGAGCACCATGCTCGCACCAAGCACATTGACATCGCCTATCACTTCATCAGGCACATGGTGCAGGAGGGTGCTATCAAGCTGGAGTTTACTCCAACCAGCAAGCAGGTCGCTGATTTCTGCACCAAGCCAGTGACCCGTGAGAAGCAGCAGTTCTGCATGAAGGCATGTGGACTCAGCCCACTCTGACTGCGGCAAAGTGGGAGATTGTTGGGAAAGGAGCCATCCGGCTCAGTTTCGGGTCCACAAGAGCAAGTTCCAGGAAGCTACCAGATGCCTACTCCGATCGTCGATCCGACTTCACCATTGGAAAGATCAGGTGGCAAATTGTCTACGGTCCAAGTTTCAGCCCGATCCAACGGTCGGATTGGGAGATATCAATTTTCGAAGTTTCGGGGGTCATGGACCGTCGATGTGTGGGTGGGCATGGGTGATGGCTCCATGCCTTAGCCTGAGAAAAGAAAAAGGCAAGAGGTCCAGGGTCAGGACCTGATAGGAGAAATATCCAAAAAGGTCCTTGGTCTTAGGATTGCCTTGTCAGAGTGTGCTGACTAGGATAAAGGTACCTCTCCTTACTTTTTAGGTGAGGTGAGATCCTTGTGTGCTAGCCATGGACACATGGCGATTCTCCATGGGTTTGTGGGTTATGTGACCACTAGGAGTGTGCCATGAGAGTATTCTCTAGCTCTCTAGGTCGTGTGTGAGTGGTCAGCCTGATGGCTAGGCTGATTTCCTCCCTTGTGTGAGATTATGGGTTCTAGTGTGTGAGCCTTAGCCTCCATGGCTAAGTGGTGTGGCTTGTGAGAGGGCTGACTTGCCCAAGCTCTAGCTCTATATGTACTCCATCATTTTGAGTGATTGAACAACCATTCTTCAGCACAAGTGATGCCCTTTCAGTCCCACATGCTCGCTGCTCCAAGGCTCCCTCTCTCCTCCAGATCCAACACAAAGTTGGTCTCTGGAGCGAGAGGTCTGTGTGTCAAATCCCAGCCCAGTGAATAATTTTCTTTGTAACTTATAGTGAGATAAGAAGGTCCTAAGAGATGTCTTAGAACATTTCTAGGTCCTTCTTGGAAGCTGGCACCACTTGGCGGTCAGATGGAGCGCCATGTAGGTAGGGGGGATGATGCAATCAAGATTGCCTCCAAAGTGGCTCATCCAAGGAACCAATGCGCGCCTAGGCTACAGGCTGGCTCTAGGACTATAAGAACCTTTCAGTTGTCTGTCATTGAGTACACTTCTTACCTTCAACACTCCTAAAAGAGTTTTCCACCAAAGGCAAACATTTAAGAAACATTGGTTGGTCTAAGCCCGAGGACTTAGCGCCTTGCACGAAAATGACCAGGTGATAAGAACATAGTGTAAGGAAGTGATTCCTATGAACTGCTGAGTGTGGAACATTGGCTCTGAGGGTGATATCATCTCTTGGCTGCAATACCAAGAGCACTCGGCGAGAACAATTGTGTCGAAACCCGTTTTCAAGTCCGTCGCCTCAGGCAGGTTGACATTGGATGCAAGGTGTGCAGAAATAGATACAGTTGCAACTCAACAATGGCACATGGGAACTGGCTGAGCGTCCACGTGGATGCAAGGTAATCAAGTGCAAGTAGGTATTCAAGAAGAAGAGGGACGCAAATGGCAACCTCACAAAGTACAAGGCGAAGCTGATCACCAAGCGCTACTCGCAGCAGGAAAGCATCGACTACACGAAAACCTTTGCTCCTGCTCTAAAGTTTGCCTTCTTGTGCACGCTTGTTTCTTATGTAATAGCTAAGGACTTCGAGATTCACCACATGAATGTGAAGACGACATTCTTCAACGGTGACTTGGAGGACAAAATCTACATGGAACAGTTGGAGGAACTTATCATACATGGCCAAGAACACCTGGTTTGCAAACTGCAATAGTCGTTATACGGCCTCAAGCAAGCGTCGCATCCTTGGAACCAGAAATTGGATGCGGCGCTATAGTACATACAGTTCGAGTGTCTCGAATGTGACTACATTGTCTATCGCTGGCAACATGGACGCGACATCCTCATGATCATTGTCTATGTAGATGACATGCTCCTCCTCTCCAGTAGTATGTCTATTCTTGTTGAAAAAGGAGTCATCCGGCTTAGTTTCGGGTCCACAAGAGCAAGTTGCAGGAAAGTACCACAGGCCTGCTTCGATCATCAATCAGGCTTGACCATTGGACAGATCAGGTGGCAAAATGTATATGATCCAAGGTTGAGGGCGATCCAACGGTCGGATTGGGAGATATGAACTTTCAAAGTTTTTGGGGTCATCGACCGCCGAGATCCGTGTGACCATGGCCGATGGCTCCATGCCTTAGCCAAAGAAAACGAAAAGGCAAAAGATCAAGGGTCAAGACCTCATGGGAGAAATATCTAAAAAGGTCCTAGATTCTTGGGTTGCCTTGTCAGAGTGTGCTGACTAGGAAAAAGGTACCTCCCCTTACTTTTTAGGTGAGGTGAGATCCTTGTGTGCTAGCCATGGACACATGACGATTCTCCATGGGATTGTGGGTTATGTGACCACTAGGAGTGTACCATGAGAGCATTTTCTAGCTCTCTAGGTCGTGTGTGAGTGGTCAGCCTGATTGCTAGGCTGATTTCCTCCCTTGTGTGAGATTAAGGACTCTAGAATGTCAGCCTTAGCCTACATGGCTAAATGGTATGGCTTGTGAGAGGGCTGACTTGCCCAAGTTCTAGCTCTATGTGTACTCCATCATTTTGAGTGATTTAATAACCATTTTTCAGCACAAGTGATGCCCTTACAGTCCCACATGCTCGGTGCTCTAAGGCTCCCTCTCTCCTCCAGTTCCAAAAACACTAGAGGAGTTCAAGGAGGCCACACAAGAGCGCTTCTAGATGTCTTATCTCGGGGAGGCGTCATAGTTCTTTTGTATCTAGATCACGCGTGACCGCAAATCACGCTTTCTCTCGTTGCAGCAGAGCCGCTACATCAAGGATATGTCAACATGCCTGAGGTGATCGTCTAGAAAACGGGTTCCGACACAATGGTTCCCGCTGACCGCTCTTGGTATTGCAACCAAAAAACGAGATCACCCTCAGAGCCAATGTTTCATACTGAGCAATGCATAGGAATCACTTTCTTGTACCGTGTCCTCAGCACCTAATCACTTTCGTGCGAGGAGTGAACTTGTGGGGCTTAGACCAACCTATGCTTCTTTAGTATCTGCCTCTGATGGCCAATTCTGTGAGGAGTCTCAAAGGTAAGAACTGTACTCAATGGAAGGCAACTGACATGTTCTTATAGTCCTAGACTCAATGGCGCTCCCTATGACCGCAAAGTGGTGCCCGCCACTAGGAAGGACCTTCGAACATTCTAAGTTGTCTCTTGAAACCTTTTTTCCCCCTTTTGGTCATAAAGAATATAAGTCAACAGGCAGGGATTTGACCTAGTGACCTCTCGGTGTAGAGACTAAGTCTGGAACGTCTAAGCCACAAGGAGCTGTCCTAAGTAGTGTTTGCTGGCTATACTATCTAGATAAGACCAAGGGGACTTGCTCCAAAGTAGTAGTGCATGCCTTGTTCATTAGGACCGGACTTAGGGACTTACTCCAAGGGAGCAGTGTATGCCTAGTCCGTCCTGTCCCTGTCCAACTATCAGCCATGGACAAGGAGCATATCAGGTCAACAAACTCTCCATTGCACCTCTGTCCATTAGCTGTGAGATCTCTCCCCTGTCCAGCTGTCTTGGCTTCAGTCCTTGTCTGCTACATTGACCATACTGATGCCTCGAATACTTGCAGAGGGTTATTCGCTATCCAGCGCCTTTGTCATGCAATCTAGGAGCATCTTCTTGGTCTCCACGTATTCCAGGTCCATGATCTCCTTTGCAAAAAGGTCGTGTGAGTAGTGGTATTTGATATCGATGTGCTTGGTCTGCCGGGAGATGACATTATCCTGTGCCATTTTCATGGCGCTCTTCTTGTCGATGCGGACCTCTATTTCCTCTGTTTGTGGCAATTTCGTCTTGACAAGCAAACTACGTAGCCACTATGTCTCCTTGCATGCTTCGGATAGAGCGATGTACTATGCCTCAGCAGTAGAGAGGAAAACAATGTCTTGCTTTTTGCTTGCCCAAGAGACTGTAGCACCGTTCAAGAGGCACACAAAGCCCGAGATCGACTTTCTGTCATCGATTCTTCCTCCCCAGTCGGCGTCTGTGTAGTACACCAGCCGTAGCGGGTCCGATCCTTCTTGGCCTCCAAACTGGAGTTCCATGTGTCGGGTCTTTTGTAGGTAGCGCATGATGTACTTGACTGCTTGCCAGTGCTGTGGCCTTGGATTGGCCACAAACCTCCTCACTTGTCCCACAGTACAGCAAATGTCATGGCCTGTTCCTACCATGGCATACATGAGGCTGCCAACAGCAGATGGGCAGGGAATGTTCTCCATCTCACGCCGTTCTCCTTCCGTGGTGGGGCTCATGGAGGAGGAGTACTTGATGTCTGTTATGGGTGTGCGGATGGAATTGCAGTCCTCCATGTTGTAGCGCTTGAGGACCTTCATGATACACTTGGACTAGTTCAGCTCGATGGTGCATGCTGCTCGATTTTGGTGGACGGCTATCCCGAGGCTGAACTCGAGCAAACCCATGTCCTTCATCTTCAACCTGTTACTGAGATCACTCTTCACCTTGTTCAACAGCTTGACCGATGACTTGCACATGATCAGGTCATCTACGTACAATGCAACCAGCATCAAGCCTTGCTCATCCTCCCGCACATAGATACTAGGGTCATTCTGGCAGTACGTGAAGGTGAGCCCAGCCATGAAGTCATCCATCTCCTTGTACCACATCCTTGGGGCCTATTTCAGCCTTTAGAATCCTTTAACCAGTTTGCAAACCTTGCCCTCTAGAGCTTTCACTCCCTCGTGCATTTCCATCAGCTCTTCTTTGTCTAGCTTCTCGTAGAGGAAAGCTGTCATGAGATCCATCTGGTGGACCTCCAGATCTTTTGCAGCATCGATGCCCAACATGGATCTGATGAAGGCAAAGGTGACGACAAGCACGAATGTCTCCTCGTACTCTGAGCCTCCACGCATGGAAAACACCCTTGCCACAACTCTTACCTTGTACTTGTCGATAGTACCATCCTGCTTGAACGTTTTCTGGATAACCCATTTTGACCCCACCACGTGCGCATTTGGGGGCCTGTCCACCACAGCCCATGTTTTGTTCTCTTCAATGGATGCAAGTTTGCTATCCACTGCCTCCTTCCACTTCGCCGCATTTGGCATGTTCATAGCCTCTGTTACGGTCATAGGCTCTCCCTGAGCCAAGCATGACTAGCTGAGGTTTCTTCGGCGCGTACTAAGTCGGAGTGTTGCTGGTGGTGCTTCAAGACTGAGTTGCTTCTGTTGCTCCTGCGCTGCCAGTGTCCGCTGTTTGAGGAAAAGCCACCGGCCTCAGAGTTTGACTCAGAGGCCTCAGACGACTCAGACTCAATGTCAGAGTCCATCGCTTTGTCAACCTACACAACCACTCTCCCTGTAGCACCATCCTTCAGTGGCACCATCTGCCTGTTTTGTGGTGCCTGATCACCTGACTTGAGCAACACTACCCACTCTCCTGATTCAGGAGCATGGACAGGGTCCAACGACTCTCCCTTGCCGAGTGTCCTTTCATCAAACTCGACATCTCGGCTCTTGATGAGCTTTCCAGCCGCTTGGTCTCAGAGCCTGTATGCCTTGTGTGCGCTGTCGTATCCGACCACTACACAGTTACGAGCACGTGCATCCAGCTTGCCACTTCCTTCTCCTGCTTAGACCTTTGCCCAATAATTACAGTCAAAGATCCTCAAGTGTGAGGCATGTGGCTTCTCTTGCTGCTTCTTACCACGCCTTCCAAGGGCGGCTGCTGGAGTGAGATTCAAAAGGTAGCAAGCATTTCTTGCATTTTCAGCCTAGAAGCGAGGTGGGAGTTTAGCGTCGAAGAGCATGCTTTCTGTCATGCCAAGGCAAGTTTGGTCCATCCGCTCGCCAACGCCATTACTCTAGGGGTGTAAGGCGTGTTGGCTCAACCAGCCTTTGCACGCCTCGTACTCACCACCATTGTCCCTGTCCAGTGCCTTGACCTTCTTGCTTTTCTGTTGCTCTACAATCGCGACAAACTCTTGCAGCTTCTCCTTGACCTCTCCCTTTGTCTTGAGTAAGTAGATCCACATCTTGCGACTATGGTCATCGATGAAGGTCAAGAAATACTTGTAGCCTCTGTTCGAAGGGATACGAAATGGTCCGCACACATCAGAGTGAAGCAGGTCCAAGATTGATGCCGCACGTTGCCGATTACACTCAAAGGGCTTTCTCTTTGCCTTGCCTTGGAGGCATGACTCACACAGCTTCTTGCACTTTCCCTCATTCTTGGCCTTGCATCTCTCCATCCCATGAGCCACTTCCTGGTTCTGCATAGCTTGGAGTGTGCTGTCGGCCACATGGCCAAACCACCTGTGGCATAGCTCAGCATTTCTGTTGCTGGAGTTAGCCGCCATGGTGATGGCTTGTGTTGCAATATCAAGCTTTGAAGACTTGGGCTCTTCAACCACCGTATATACGTCATTTGTACTCTTAAGGAGTTTGGTCTGGAGCATGTAGAGCCCATCAACTCTTGGGACAAAACTGTCCTTGGGATAGGAGATCTCGATGTCCTTGTTCTTGATTCTTAGGACAAGACTGTGCAACAAGATTATCCTTGGGATAGGAGATCTTGATGTCCTTGTTCTTGACAATCACGGCATCCTCCCCTTTGAAGACAACCGTCATGTCGTGGTCTGTGATTTTGGACACTGATAAGAGGCCTGCCGCAAAAACCGGCATGTAGGCGACGTTCTCCAGCTTGAAGTCTTTTTCAACACCGTTGACGTTCATGCTGATCAACTTATCTCCCTCGCCTAATGCTCCAGCTCCAGGTCGGAGGTACCCTCTCAGGGTGCGTTACAAGCCTGGTGAGCGCGACCATTTCTGGATGCTGCAGAAACCAGAACAGATGAAAGTTGCAGTTGCAGCAGATTCAGATGTGCCAACGTCATACAAGGAGGCCATGGCTGCACCGGGCAGCAAGAGATACAGTCGCAGCTGGACAACGGCACGTGGGAGCTGACTGAGCGTCCACCTGGACGTAAGGTGATCAAGTGCAAGTGGGTGTTCAAGAAGAAGCGGGGAGCAGATGGTAACCTTGAAAAGTACAAGGCGAGGCTGGTCGCCAAGGGCTACTCGCAGCAGGAGGGCATCGACTACACAGAAACTTTTGCTCCTGTTGCAAAGTTTGCCTCTGTGCGCACGCTCCTCTCTTATGCAGCAGCTGAGGACTTTGAGGTTCACCACATGGATGTCAAGACGGCATTCTTGAATGGTGACTTGGAGGAGGAGATCTACATGGAGCAGCCGGAGGGGTTCGTCATGGATGGCCAGGAGCACCTGGTTTGCAAGCTGCAGAAGTCGCTGTATGGCCTCAAGCAAGCGTCGCGTGCNCCTGTTGCAAAGTTTGCCTCTGTGCGCACGCTCCTCTCTTATGCAGCAGCTGAGGACTTCGAGGTTCACCACATGGATGTCAAGACGGCATTCTTGAATGGTGACTTGGAGGAGGAGATCTACATGGAGCAGCCGGAGGGGTTCGTCATGGATGGCCAGGAGCACCTGGTTTGCAAGCTGCAGAAGTCGCTGTATGGCCTCAAGCAAGCATCGCGTGCCTGGAACCAGAAGTTGGATGCGGAGTTGCAGTGCATGGGATTTGAGCGCAGCGAGTGTGACTATAGCGTGTATCGCTGGCAGCATGAGCATGAGATCCTCATCATCATTGTCTATGTGGATGACATGCTCCTCCTTTCCAACAGCATGTCTGCACTACAGGAGTTCAAGGAGGCCATGAAGGAGCGCTTCCAGATGTTTGATCTCGGGGAGGCGTCATACTTCCTCGATATCCAGATCACGCATGACCGCAAATCACGCTCTCTCTCACTACAGCAGAGTCGCAATATCAAGGACGTCCTGCAGCGGTTCGGCATGGCAGAGGCAAAACCCATCGGCACGCCGCTGGAGACGCGGCAATACCTCGTAAGCTTCAGTGGAGAAGCAGATGCAGCCGAGCGACAGAAGTACCAGAGCGCCGTCGGCAGTCTCATGTACCTGATGGTGGCAACCAGGCCGGACCTCGCACAGGCTGTTAGCATTGTGAGCCAACACATGGCAAACCCCGGACCTGAGCACCAGAAGGCTGTGAAGCGGATCTTCCGCTACCTTGGTGGAACCATCAACATCGGCATGACCTACAACGGCAAGGACAACATCATCATCAGCTACACAGATGCAGGTTGGGCTTAAAACCCTGAGGACCGTAAGTCCATCTCTGGACATGTGTTCCTCATGAATGGTGGGGCCATCAGCTGGTGCAGCAAGCGGCAGGTGGTCGTGGCGACCTCGAGCACAGAAGCCGAGTACGTCTCTCTCAGCTTTGGAGCCTAGGAAGTAGTTTGGCTTCAGCGTCTCATGGCAGAGATGAGTGGGAGTGCAGCAGTTCCAGTTCCTGTGCGCGTCGAGAACCAGAGCACAATCGCACTTGCCAAAAATCCTGAGCACCATGCACGCACCAAGCACATTGATAACGCATATCATTTCATCAGGCACATGGTGCAGGAGGGTGCTATCAAGCTGGAGTTTACTCCAACCAGCAAACAGGTCGCTGATTTCTGCACGCAGCTAGTGACCCATGAGAAGCTGCAGTTTTGCATGAAGGCATGTGGACTCAGCCCACTCTGACTGCGGCAAAGTGGGAGATTATTGGGAAAGGAGCCATCTGGCTCAGTTTCAGGTCCACAGGAGCAAGTTCCAGGAAAGTACCAGATGCCTGCTCCGATCGCCGATCCGCATTTACCATTGGAAAGATCAGGTGGCAATATGTCTACGGTCCAAGTTTGAGGCCGATCCAACGGTCGGATTTGGAGATATGAATTTTTGAAGTTTCGGGGGTCATGGACCGTCGATGTCTGGGTGGGCATGGGTGATGGCTCCATGCCTTAGCCTGAGAAAAGAAAAAGGCAAGAGGTCCAGGGTCAAGACCTCATGGGAGAAATATCCAAAAAGGTCCTTGGTCTTAGGATTGCCTTGTCAGAGTGTGCTGACTAGGATAAAGGTACCTCTCCTTACTTTTTAGGTGAGGTGAGATCCTTGTGTGCTAGCCATGGACACATGGCGATTNATGGCGATTCTCCATGGGTTTGTGGGTTATGTGACCACTAGGAGTGTGCCATGAGAGCATTCTCTAGCTCTCTAGGTCGTGTGTGAGTGGTCAGCCTGATTGCTAGGCTGATTTCCCCCCTTGTGTGAGATTATGGACTCTAGTGTGTGAGCCTTAGCCTCCATGGCTAAGTGGTGTGGCTCGTGAGAGGGCTGACTTGCCCAAGCTCTAGCACTATATGTACTCCATCATTTTGAGTGATTGAATAACCATTCTTCAGTACAAGTGATGCACTTCCAATCACACATGCTCGCTGCTCCAAGGCTCCCTCTCTCCTCCAGATCCAACGTGAACTCGTATCCATTGATGAGAATGGAGCATGGGTTCTCGTGGAGAGGCCCCAAAACGCGCACGAGGTGGGGTCGAAGTGGGTACTGCGGAAAACGATGAAGAAAGATGGTACTATCGACAAGTACAAGGCAAGAGCTATGGGGAAGGCATTTTCCTCGCGTGCAGGCTCAGAGTATGAGGAGGCCTTTGCGCTTGTTGTCACCTTTGCCTCCATCATATCCATTCTGGGCATCGTTGCTGCAAAAGATCTAGAGGTCCACCAGATGGCTGTCAAGACAGCTTTCCTGTACGGGAAGCTAGAAAACGAAGTGCTAATGGAAGTACCCGAGGGAGTAAAAGCTCTAGACAGCAAGGTTTGCAAACAGGTCAAAGCACTCTACGAGCTAAAACAACCCCGAAGGATGTGGTACAAGGAGATGGACGGCTTCATGGCCGTGCTCACCTTCACGCACTGCCAGAATGACCCTAGTGTCTATGTACAAGAAGATGAGCAAGACTTGATGCTGGTTGCACTGTACGTGGACGACCTGATCATCTGCTGGTCATCGGTCGAGCTGTTGAATAAGCTGAAGATTTATCTTAGCAACAGGTTTAAGATAAAGGACATGGCTCTGCTCGAGTTCTCTATCGGGATAGCCGTCTACCGCAATCGAGCTGTATGCACCATCGAGTTGAACCGGATCAAGTACATCATGGAGGTCCTCAAGCGCTGCAACATAGAGGACTGCAAATTCATTAGCACCGCCATGACAATAGACATCAAGCTCTCCTCCTCCATGAGCCCTCACATGGATGCAGAACGGCATGAGATGGAGAATGTTCCCTATGAGTCTACAATTAGCAGCCTCATGTAAACCATGGTAGGAAAATGTCCTGACATTTTCTATGCTGTGGGACAAGTGAGCAGGTTTGTGGCCAATCCAGGGCCAAAGCACTGGCAAGCAGTTAAGCGCATCATGTGCTATCGAAAGAAGACCCGACACATGGGACTCCAGTTTGGAGGCCAAGAAGGATCTGACCCGCTACGGCTGGTGTGCTACACAGCCGCTGATTGGGGAGGAAGAATAGATGAGAGAAAGTCCACCTCGGTCTTTGTGTGCCTCTTGAACGGTTGTGCAGTCTCTTGGGCAAGCAGAAAGCAAGAATCTGTCTCCCTCTCTACCACTCAGGCAGAGTACATCACTCT
>SZWC01001953.1:228101-241242 GCA_023375785.1 Penium margaritaceum | reverse complement strand
CAAGATATTCACTCCAACAGAGCTGAGCATGGTCGAGCCCACTGATCTTGCACCCGGCGTAGACGCCAGTGATGCACGGCTCCATAGCTTCTGTGCTCCTCGGACACCTACACAAATGGTGTGTGTGTGTGTGTGTGAGTGAAGGAGTCAAGAGGTCACTTGCGTGTTTGACAGACAAACCAACACTCCCCCATGACCAACAGACGAACAACCCATAAACCACAAGTTTGAGAAAGACGAGGGACGGACAAAAGTGTGTCAATTCAGCCAGGGGCATCGCGTGCACGCAACAAGCCAACTGCATGCACAACTGCCTTGAACATCCCACTAGTCAGAGCTTTGGTAAGAAAGTCTGCACGCTGCTGACGCGTGTCGACCCAGACGACCTGGACCTCTTCTGCGGCAATGCGCTTACGTACAAAGTGATGCTCAATGTTGATGTGCTTTGTGCGTGAATTACGCATGCCATCATGCTCAGCAATTGCCTTGGTACTTTGATTGTCGTAGCGTAATGTGATGTAGCGGATGGGTACGCGAAGGTGCTGAAGCAAGCAAGAAAGTGAGACACTCTCACACGTACCTGCGCCAAGAGCAACATACTCAGCCTCACTCGAGCTACGTGCAACACAACCCTGCTTACCGCTTTTCCATGAGATAGTGGTTCCACCCACGAGAAAGATATAGCCGGTGTGACTACGTGCATCTGCATCATGAGCCCACTCACTGTCAATGTATCTATCAACCACCACATAGGGTTGTGACATGTAGCACAGTCCTACACGCACAGTAGACAGTGCATAGCAAACGACATGTTGTGAAGCCTCGAGGTACTTCTGACAAGGTTGCTGGGAGAACTGAGCAAGGAATTTGACCGTGAAGGCCACGTCTGCTCTAGTGGTAGTGGCAAGGTACATGAGAGATCCAATCACATTGAGGTAATCGGTGACCTTGACAGTCTCCCCCAGCTGATTCACGTTGAGTGACTTCAGCAGACGCTGCCCAGCTCGTGTCATGGATGTCAATGCAGTGGGGGTGTCAGCGAGCATGGAGGAGAAGCGCTCCCCGAGGCTGCCAATGTTGGTGGCCTGGTGGACGTGCAGTGTCCGACATTGACGGTCCTGCTCAAGCTCAATGCCCAGGAACACACGAGCTGGACCCAAGTCCTTCATTTTGTAGGTGGACTACAATAGAGCTTTCATGGACTGCACGGCGGTGGGACTAGGTGACGTAACAAGAAGGTCATCCACGTAGACAAAGATGGCCACCAAGGGCTACGAGGGTGCGCTCAGAAAGAGCGCCGGATCGACGGTGCTACGATGGTAGCCACCCTTCTCAAAGGTGGCTGAGATCTCCAGGTTCTAGCAGTGAGGGGACAGCTTGAGCCTGTAGAGGGCTTTACGCAGCCGCCAGACCTTGTTCGTGCCATTCGTAAAGCCTAGGGGCTGCACCATATAAATCTCCTCGTCAAGGCGTCCATGCAAGAATGCATTGTTGACGTCCATCTTCTCCAGTTCCCAATCGTGCTGGGCGACCAGGCTTAGAAGAGCTCGAGCTGTGGTGTAACGTCCCGCAAGGTTGACCGTCTCGTCAAATTCAAAGGCAAGAATCTGGGAGAATCCCTTGGCGGTGAGCCGTGCCTTGTGCCTTTCAATCGTACCGTCAGGCTTCAGCTTGCGCCAAAGTACCCAGCGAGCTGAGACAGCCTTGCCGACTACAGGGAGATTAATAAGCTTGAAGACCTCATGCTCGTTCAGAGCTGTGAGCTCCTCTTGCATGGCTTTATCCCATAGATCAGCATCAGCTGCCTCCCTTGCCTGACACACAGTGGTAGGCTCTACAGGAAGTGAGGGAAGGCCGTTGGCTGCAAATCACGTGGCGACATAGCCGGCGACCAAAGGCATCCAGAGCACTGTGAAACTCATGGGTAACCAGTGCCTAGCCCACTACTGAGTTGGGGTGGACCACAGTCATAGCAAGATCCAGTGCATCAAGGCCAGTCGGTCTGGCAGTGGAGCCAGTTGCAGTGGGGGGTGCACTAGAGCGGGTGTGACGCTGAGAGGATTGAGCAGGCTGTGTGACAGAGCGTTGTGGAAGTGAACGGAGCCGCCCTCCACGAGTGTAAGGCTCAGATACGACTGGAGGCACATCTGTGAGTGGTGGAATGAAAGTTTCACCAGAGATCACGGGTGACGGGAGAACGGGCTGTGGAGGCGACTCAGCGACAGTGCGGGGAGGTGACTGTGCCACGATGTTAGCAAACAGTGGGGGATCACTGAGAGGCACTAAAACAGACTCACAGGATGAAGAAGGAGAAGATTCTGTGGAAGGGTCGGATGAGGATGCAGACAGAGTACTAAGCAGGGTGTCGGAGATAGACACATTAGACGTATGAAGAGGAGGGCTTGAAGAGGAAGGGGCCAAGGCAACAGGGGGTGTGTCAGCGAGACTGGACGTTGGAATAGACCCACCCCCCCAAGTGGACGGAGCGAGGGCAAGGAAGCGGGTGGAGCGACACGAGACAGATCGTGAGGAAAGACGTCCTCGAAGAGGAGGGCGTCACGAGACTCAACAACACGCGCACGATTGGGGTCCCAGGAGCTCCAGGCCTTGGACATGGCTGAGACCTCGAGAAAGATACACAGGCGAGTACGCAGACTTAGTTTGCTGTCACGGAGGTCCTCAGGGAGCCACACGGCAGCGACGCAGCCCCAAACACGAGCCAGGCGGAGGTCCGCACGACAAACAAACCAGCGTTCAAATGGTGACATGACGTGGGAGTGGACCGTGGGGAATACGATTCTAGACCCACGTCATGTCGGACAAGGCTTCGAAGGAAAACAAGGGAGGAAGGTCAGATGCATTGAGGAGAGTATGAAGACCGTCGGCAAGTGTGCGGTTCCAGCGCTCAGAAATACCGTTTTGTTGGGGTGTGTAGGGAGCGGTGGTCTCGATGGTCACACCGTGAGAGGACAGAAAACGAGAGGTGGGACCAATGAATTCACCCCCACTATTGCAGCAAAAGACACAAAGACGACGACCACAAGCGACTTCAGCTTGGGGAAGCCAGGACTCAAGGGTGGAGAAAACGTCATTTTTTTGTTGAGGGTAAAAACCCAACGCATGGGTGAAAAGTCATCTGTGAGACAAAGAACGTAATGCCCGACACCCCCAAGAGAGTCATGAGGAAGTGGACCCATGAAATCAGCATGCAACAAGTCAAGAGGGTGAGAAGTGCAAGACTATGAAGTGGAGAATGGAGACCGATGCATTTTTCCCAGAGCACAATCAAGATAGTCAGGGGGAAAAGGAGCCGGAAACATGGCAGCATCAAGGCCATCGGCAAGACAAACACAAAGCATGCTGTCGATTGATATTGTATGGATGTGGCACAGGCAGCGATGCAGCAGTTGTGCATGAGCGGGTGTGAGTGAGCGTGCAGTATGCACATGGGTAGCGGTGGCAGGAGAGGGGGCGAATTTGGAGCCACAGAACAGACGGTCACAGCGTGTGCCTTGCAGGAGGATGCGGCCAGACGTGCGATGCGAGACAGAGGCAATGCCGCGACTAGACAAGAAATCCATGCCCTGATCGTCGAGCGTCGTGACAGAGAGGAGACTCAGCTCTAGCGATGGAACATACAGGACGTCTGGCAAGAACAGCTCCCCCCAGGGGCAACGAAGCGTACAACGCCAACCCCCTGGATTGGGAGCAATTGGCCAAAGCTAGTGTAGACAAAACGAACAGATCCAACAAGACCAAGGGAGACATAAGACATACGCGACGAGGTCATGTGGTGGGTGGCGCCTGAATCAAGAAGCCACCCGATGCACGAACAGTGGAGAGGTCACGACTAACTATGGCAACAGCTGTGTGCGGAGAGAGACATTAACCACAAGCAACAAGACAATGAGGCAAGCGCACCAACTGCCACTCTTCAATCCACGAAACATCGGCGAGAGGACAGTCAAGAACGTGACTGGACAAACAGCCACACAACGCCCCATCAATAATACACGCAAGAGGCTCCAACCCAGAGCCTTCACTCTCACCTCCCTGATCACGAAGGTTTCGCTGTTGGACGGCATGTGACAGTGCTGCGTCGGACTGACATTCATCCTCATGAGGATCTCGAGTGATGACCACCCCCAAGGACGGGCGACAGGGAGGGTAGGATGGAGACCCTCTGCTAGGTGGAGAGTAGGTGCCAGACGACGGGCCGTATGAGATGGGCCCGCCATACCCCGGGGGCCAACCCCAGGGATACAGGAGTGAGGGTGGAGCCGCAGCGGTACAGTAAACAGCAGCGTTGGCGGTGACGGGTGTGCCTCTGCCAGAGGGAGCAAGGGAGGAGGCCGTGCAAGTGGCGCCCCCGGACCCACCAGAGGAGCGTGTCCAGTGTGCACGCATGGGGGAGGCGAGGCGCTCGTTATCCGGTGGTGATAGACACTTGGGTGCAGAATGGCCGACAGAGCCGTAGTTCCAGCACGTGACAATGCTGGAGGTGGAAGGGACAGAAGAGGTGTTGTTCGCGCCTTTGCCCTTGCCACGGTTGCCTTGGCCACCAGAGCCAGAGCTAACGTTACCCTTGCCCACACCACAACCACGGCCACCACCTCCCCCACCTTGGTTGAGAAGAGATGTGGCCGAGGAAGACGGAGAAGAGGAGGAGGTAGAGGAGGATGATGTGGAGGGCAGTGCAGTGGTGGCAGTTGCAACTGCTCCACGATGAATCTGTTTGTTCTGAAGGGTGCTCCACCAGTCAGTGAGACGCTGGGAGGTGAATTCCCAGAGTGCACCAATGCTTGGGGGAGAGTCAGTAGCCACAGACTCAGAAGCAAGCCGCTCAAATTCAGAGGCCTTCACCTCCGTGAAGTTTTCAGACAGCTCAGGAATGAGACCGTTGACAATAGAGAGAACAACAGGTAGTTGGCTAGGCGCTGCCTTGCCAAGGTCTTTCAGAAGACAAAGGCTGCGGGCCCAGTAGGCATCCGCATTCGCGTCTACACGCATGGAGAGCGTGTTGAACTATACTGTGAGGACACTCTGTGCGGCGTTCCCAGTAATAGTTGTACGACGCTTGATGAGAGCGTAGGCGCCAATAGGGTCAGCAAGCGTGTGAGGAGCAGGGTCAGCAAGCGTGCGGGGAGCAGTGTCAGCATTGTAGGACCCTATCTCATCAGTGAGATCATCTGGTCCGGCACGGATGAGAGCACGTACAACACGCGTAGACTCAGAGACAGTGGGCACCAAGGGAGGATTAGCAGCGAGGTTGGGCACATGATAGGACCCCGAAAGGTGCTCACCTTCTGCCCAAGCACTGAAATGAACCTCCCATGAAGCGAAAGAGAGGTTAGGGGTGAAATGCAGTGGCTATGAGTCAAAGTCAGGTTTGCGTTGTGTGGGCTGTGCAAGAGCTTTGGCTGTAGCGGCGCATACTGCTGTAGCAACAGCAAGGGAGTTAGAGGTGGAAGAGCCAGTGGTGTTGGATGTGGAACCGGGAGAGATGGAGAATGCAACAGCAATGTCAGCAGCACCTGAGGCAGCAAGTGTAGCGCACAATGCAGGTAACAAGCGGTTGAGCACAATATCAGCAATGTCGTTGACGGAAGTCTTTTGATCATCCTGTTTTGTGCGCAATTTTTCTTTTGCTATGCGCTGTGTAGTGAGAGCTCCTTGAAAAGCAGCACACTCTTTGCGCAATTCTTTTTACAGAGTAGCATACTGGTCATCGTTGATGGGCATGGTGAGTGTGGGTCACTAAAGAAAACTTCGGCGGCGTTTCCCTTGTCCCAGTGGGCGTGGAAGATAAGAGAGGACGACGTCCAGTTGGGTGGAGCTGCACAACAGTATGGAATGCAAGAGCACAACCACAAAGGAGGAAAGGAAGGAGGAGAAGAGAGTTCTCAAGCAGAAGGGAGATGAAGGCTCACCAATGCTAACTTTGCAAGGCAAACAGTGGTGGCAGTGCAGACGCTGCAGAGGCATGTACGGTTTAGCCCAATGCAGCTCTTGGCCAACCCCTGGTGCGCTGGCTGGCCACAGACGCGACAGACGACCTTCAAGAGTGATGCCTCCGGCAGGCTTTCCCCACACACCGTGCAGGGTCCTCTGTAGTTGGCCAGGTCACGGGGGCTCATGGGTACGCTTCTCCGCGGAGCAGCGGCGGGTGTCTTAGGTGGCGTACAGGTGCCAGACAACGCTAGCGGACCCCCATACGCGCCAGTGCAGGGGAAATGCTGCCGGATTTTTTCCGACAGCATTGACCCGCCTGGTGGCGGCATCAGATTGTTTCCCATGGCCACTGGGCCAGGGGAAATGCTGCGGCATTTTTTTTGGCAGCACTGACCCCCACACGTGACGCGAGGAGGTGAGCAGCAAGCCGCATCCAACACCTGTGGGCGACGACGCACGCGGCAACTTCACCCAGGTGCAGTTACTTGCACCAACAAACAGCAACAGCAGCTTGCAGCAGTGACAACCGCAGGCAATGACAGCGAGTAGTGGCAGCAGCAGCAGCAGGCAGAAAAAGTAGCTCGTAGTAGCATGCAGCAGCAGCAGCCCGCAACAGTAGGTCGTAGCAGCAGTAGCCTGCAGTAGCAGCTCATTACAGCAGCAGCCCACAGTAGCAGCGAGCAGCAGCAACGGCAAGCAGCAACTGTAGTAGCGTGCACTAGCAGCAGCCAGCCGCAGCAGCTGCTGCAGCGAGCAGCTGCCAGCAGCGACTGCTGCTGCTGCTCGCTGCCCGCAGTGAGCGAGCAGCGAGCAGCAGCCCACTGCTGCCAGCAAGCAGCAGCTCGCTGCCAGCAAGCAACAGCTCGCTGCCCGCTGCCAGCAAGCAGTAGCTCGCTGCCAGCGAGGAGCAGCTCTTTGCCAGCGAGCAGCAGCCAGCTGCTCGCAGCTGATAGTGGGCAACTGCCCGCTATGACAGACGAGGAAGAAAAAAAAAGAGGAGCAAGAAAATCCCCCATCCCACCTGCTTCGCCGCCGCTGCCGTAGCAGTTGCCTTCGTTGCTGCAGCAGCCCTAGCAACCGCAATAGCCCATAGCAGCAACAACTGCTGCTGCAATTGCAGTCGAAGTAGCAGTAGCAGCAGCAACAACAGCAACAACAACAGCAACAGTAGCAGCATCAGCAGGAGCAGCAGCAGCACCAACTACAGCAGCAGTCGCAGCAGCAGCAACAAACTACAGCACCAGCAGCAGCAGTAGTAGCAGCAGCAGCAACAGCTACAACAACGGCCCCAACAACCGCCACTACTTACGTCAGCATCCTGTTGCTGACATCAGCATCCCGCTGCTGACATCAGCATCCCGCTGCTGATGTCATTGTTGACGTCACTGCTGACGTCACTACTGACGTCATCAACTAAAAAAACTAAAAAAACAAATAAAGGGGCAAGGGAAGGGGGAAGCAATCCTGAGGGTGGGCGGAACGTCCACCACCCTCAGCAAGGCGCTACTACTGACGTCAGCAACCCCAAAGAGAAAAAAAAACAAACAAACAAACAAAACAAAGGGCATCACACCATGGCTGGTAGCCCCACTGGGGAGGGGTCCTCCTCTGTTGGAGGGACCCGCAACCCCCCTTTCCTGTAGCGGCTACAGCAGCAGTAGCAGCGGTAGCAGCAATAGAAGCAAGAGTAGCAGCAGCAGCAAGAGCAGTAGCAGCAGCAGCAGCACCAGCAGCAGCAACAAGAGCAGTAAGAACAACAGGAGAAGCAGGAGCAGCAGCAGTAGCCACAGCAATAGGAGCAGCAGCAACAGCGGAAGCAGCAGCAACAGAAGCAGCAAGAGGAGCAGCGACTCCAGGAGCCCTCTGACGTCATTGGCGATAACCCTGACCACCTCGCTGCCCTTCAGCAACAGCTCGCCAACCTGACGTAGCAACTTGCGGCACTGCAACCGTTAGTTTCCCAGTCTGCCCCCAATGCGCCTCCGTCCTTTCCCCTTCCAGGACGTGCCAGCCCAGCTGTGTCTACTACAACGCAATACTTGGCGCAGTAGCACACTCTGTGCCAGTAGCAGATACTGACCTCCGTCCTTGGCCCCACTCGGGGTGCCGGCCGCAGGCAAAAGGACTTTGAGATGCCGCCGCCGCCGCTTCAGGCCGGCGAGCAGTTTCGGAGCTAGGAGCCCAGCTTCTGCATCTGGGCGCAGGGTGAGGGCCTGTGGGCATACTACACCTTGCCGTATGACGCCACCCTGGCCGACCAGCTGTATGACGCTGGTCGTGCCATCCGGGCTCTCGTCCCTGTCGCCCCTCCGGCTTCCCGCCTCGCCCTTGAGCCCTTCTTAGGCTACTTCACCGCTGGCGCCACCCCAGACCCTATAGCCGCGTGGCACATTCTCACTCGTCCCCATCGCCTGTCCATCGACGCTGAGACTAGCCGTCTGCTACGGGAGTTCAACTCCCCGCACATGGTGAGAAGACTACTGCGAACCTAGTGCAACTTGTTTCAGGTCAAATGGTCAAGAAATGGGGAAGTTAGAGTCAAGTCTGTAGCAGCCATGGCTGATTCGCATCTAAAAGCTCTAAGTGTCGAGCAGCAACATACAACACCTCAAGCGGGTGAGTCTCGCTAGTCGAGACTCACCCGTCGGCCGGTGAGCAGAGCTCACCGGCCACGCATCCTCGAGCGAGGGCAAAAGACCCTCGAGGCCCACAAACTGCGGCCTAGGCCGCACCATGTCAAACACAAAGAAACCTGGACAGTGCCACTAACTAAACTAGGACTGAACTAGGTTCCCTAGCCTATTTGCAGTATTATCCACAAGGCACACTGACGGACACAAGTAGGTCTCAGAAGGCAAAACAACTAGGGACTACTCCGGAGGAGATGGAGCTGGGGCAAAGCTGCCAGAGGGGAAGAGACGAGCGCACGCGAGCCGCCTGATGCATTGCAGTGGGGATACGGCTTGGCATGGGAGCTCAGTGTGCGTCGCCTCCACTCTCTTGGTCAGCATGCCCTGCGCACTCAGGTCCACATAGGAGGGAAAAATATATACAGACGGATTAACACGCCCCCTTGGACGTGAGTGCGGCAGGGATGCAGCCAAGGTGCATGAGCTGGAGGTGGAGTGCAGGAGATGGCAGCGCCTTGGTGAGAAAGTCGGCCAGCTGTGCATCGCCGCTGATGGGACAGACTTGCACAACACCAGCCTCAACTGCCTCACGTACAAAATGATGTTCTACGCTGATATGCTTTGTGCGAGGATGCAACACACCATCATTTGCAGCAATGCGGCGTGCGGCAGAGCTGTCACTGTGCAGTGCCACGGCATGGAGTCGCAGTCCCAATTCTTCAAGCAGCCGTGCAAGCCAGATGCATTCACATGCAGCTTCACCCAAGGCCATGTATTCAGCTTCTGCCACACTACGAGCCACACAGGATTGCTTAGTGCTTCGCCACGACACAGCCGTACCCCACACACGAAACACATAGCCGCCCCGACTGCGTGCCCCACGGTCACGTGCATAGTCACTGTCACAAAACCCATCCAACAAAGGACTGGCAGAGGGGGCAAAGACCAATCCAAGCTCAGCTGTGTCCATCACGTAGCGAAGCAGCTTCAGCAGTGCCTTCAGGTGAGTGCTGCGCGGCTGTTGGCTGAACTGTGCCAACACGTTAACTGCGCATGCGATATCCAGACGTGTGGTGGAGGCAAGATACGACAAGCTGCCCGTGATCTGCCTGTACAGTGTGGGGTCACAGTCTGGTCCGTAATCTGTGGTGTTTGCATCCAACAGGTGCGCATAGACGTCAGGGCTCATCGGTGTGTGCTGTCGTGGGAGATGTTGTACCAGGTTCTGGAAGCGTCTTGTGAGATGTGCTATGAACCGTCCTTGGTGTAAGGTGAGAGTGCGTGCCATTCTGTTCCTTGTGATGGTCATGCCCAAGAAATTTGTGGCCTCACCCAGGTCTGTCATGCTGTAGTGCGTGGTGAGCAGTGTCTTTGTCTCTGTGATGAGCGGGAGCGAGGGTGACAGAATAAGCAGATCGTCTACATAGACCAGTAATGCAACTGGACAACCATGATCCCAACGTAAGAACAGGGAGGGATCGCTCAAGCTTTGGATGAATCCTCCTGAGTCAAGAGTGCGACGAATTTCTTTGTTCCAACAGCGTGGAGCTTGCTTGAGCCCATAAAGGGCTTTGAGAAGCAGCCACACGCGATCTGTTCCGTCTTCAAAGCCCTCTGGCTGTTTGACATATAGTTCCTCCTCTAGTGGACCATTGAGGAAGGCATTCTTCACATCCATTTGATGTATTTCCCAGTCTTCACGTGCCGCTACAGCCAGCAGAGCTCGGCTGGTTCCGTATTTCCCCACGGGGGCATAGGTCTCAGTGAAATCTTGTCCTGGTATCTGGTGGAAGCCCTTAGCCACCAGCCTGGCTTTGTACTTGTCAATAAGTCCCGCCAGGTTTCTTTTGAGCTTGTACACCCACTTGACGTCAATGGCTTTACGTCCGGGCGGCAAGAGAACGAGCTCATAAACCTTGTGCTCCAAGAGCGCATTCAGTTCTGCGACCATGGCTTTGTCCCACTCAGCGGCATCGCTGCACCCCCTTGCCTCAATAAGTGTCTGGGGCTCCACTGAGGTGTGATCCATGTTGGTTAAGCCAGTTGTGTGATAGAATTGTCTGTAGTTCACACGAGGGACATTCCGCAAGGAGCGTCGTGTCGGTTGGGGCGGTGGCGTCCGTTCATCTTCAGTGCTGTTGTGGGATGCCTGGGTTTGCAGCCCAGGTGGACTGTGGGGAGCACTGGATTCTGTACTCATTAGGTCAGTGGGTGTCAGTAGATCTATGGGGACAGGTGAATGAACTTCCGTCTTCCTTCCGTGGTCCCCACGCTGTGGGGGAGCTGTGGGTGCATGAGGGACAAACACAGGTACGCTCACGTAATCTGGGTACTGTTCTGGTATGGTGATATGTGGGACAGTCCGCAGAGTGCGAAACTGCTTGTAGGACATATGCTCNGGAGGCATCCCTGCTCTCCAAGAAACCATGGTTCGTGGGGTCCCAGAACCGCCATGCTTTGGATGCGTGTGAGACCCCGACAAAGACGCACCAACGCCCTCGCGGGCTCAGTTTATGGTCCCTTTGTGGCTGTGCAAACCAGACGCAGGCCATAGTGCCCCACACTCTTGCAGGTCGCAAGTCAGCCTTTTCCTTGAACCACCGCTCCCATGGTGTCACTGTCTTGGGCAGAGGACCTTGTGGCACTCTGTTCCACACCCATGTAACATACTTGACTGCTTCTTCCCAAAACCCAAATGACAGACCAGACTCGCTCAGCAAGGTGCGAAGTGCATCCCCCAGGGTTCTGTGCCACCGCTCTGCCACACCATTCTGCTGTGGTGTGTAGGGTGCGGTGGTCTGGTGCTCAATACCTTTGGCTTTCAGTTCTGCTGTTAAGACACCCAGGAACTCCCCTCCTCGGTCAGTGCGCAGCTTCAGCAGCTTGCAGCCTGTCTGACGTTCTGCAAGGGGAATCCATTCTGTAATCGCCCGTTGGGCATCTGCTTTGGACTTAAGAAGGAAGGCCCAACGAAAACGACTGTAGTCATCCGTCAGTGTCAATACATACTGTGACCCATACTGGACAGACGGTACAGGCATGGGTCTTGTCAAGTCTGCATGGACAAGCTCAAGGGGGGACTTACATGCTGTGTTTGACTTAGGGAAGGTCTGCCTGTGAGCCTTGCCCTCTTGACAGTCCAGGCACACATCTGCCTTGAGTCCGTGTGGGCAATCTACAGGCAGAAGACCATGTGCAGGATTGTGTTTGATCATGTCCGTCACCAGTTCTGTGTTGATGTGAGCAAGTCGTCGGTGAAGGAGGTCTGTGTGCTTTGCATCTGTGGCAGTGAGGATATGTACTTGTGGTCTGTGGGAGTGTGGATGCAAGAGTGGGAAGAGAGTGAGGCGGTAAAGCATGTCAGCATGCAGAGGACCGTCAGCCAACAGTGCACCAGCAGCATCAAACAACATGCATCGTTGCTTCTGCGTGAGAGTGGACATGCTTGCTTGGCGGTCTAGCTGACCCCCTGACAGCAGATTTACTTTCAACTTCGGCACATACAAGACCCCGGTCAGCCACATTACCCCACCAGGTGCTTGCAAGGCCACTGTTCCCACACCCTCCACAGCCAACACCTCTCCAGATCCCGTCTTCACACCCTCCACATCATGTGTAGCATACAGTGACACAAACAATTGCCGATGCGGTGACATGTGATGTGAGGCAGCGGTGTCAAACAGCCATTCATGCATAGGCAGTGCGTGTGAGGTGGTGACATGAGTATGCGCTAGGCTCTGACCTGGCGACTGTGGCATGGCTGTTGGCTCTGGAGGCTGCAGCTCCATGGGTGCTGTCCACCCCGTCGCGGGCTGGCCTGCTGCTGGCTGCTGGGTCTCGGCCGCGTCTGCGTAGACGCGTTGTGCCCACGCTGGTGCTGGGACTAGAACGGCCGAGTTGGGGGGAACGTAGTAGGGACTCTGGTAGACAGGGGGTGGCCCCTGATACAGTGGCAAGGTCACTGGTGGCTGCCAAGGCGGTGGTGCATAGGTCACTCCACCAAAGGGTGCAGAGGCCCGAGGTGCTGTGGTCGGTGGAATCGACCAAGCTGGTGGCTGCAGATGATGTCCATGCTGAGGGCGCAGCATCGGTGCAGGCAACTGCTGCTGCTGCTGTTGCTGCTGCTGCTGGTGTGTCGGGGTCATGATGCGTTGGAGGTCTGGGCATGCACGCCAGAAGTGGCCATGCTTGCCACAGTAGTTGCAGGTGCGCCCCCCGCCGCCACCCCGACCACGACCTCGTCCTCCACCTGGCTGGGTACCTGTTCCTCCATTGCTCCACCCCCCTCCGCCTCTGCCGCCTCCCTGACCAGGTCTGGTGAAGGCGCCTGGTGAGGCCTGATGCACAAAGGCGCTCGGTCCTGGGCTATTGGTCTCTCTCGCCTCTCCCCGGAGTATATCCTCATAGTGTCGCAACTCCTCAAACACTTCAGCAAGGTCAGTGTTCTCGATGTCTGTCACGCGGAGGCGTCGCAGGAGACCTCGGCGAAATTCCCTGTACGGCTCGCCGAGATGAAGCAGCACAGGGTCTAGCCACTCCAGTACGGAGCAGGACGCTCC